>JAMKQA010029799.1:0-15246 GCA_024699735.1 Posidonia australis
ATTTTGTGCTGATTTGACATACATTGCATGCATTAGGGGGTAAATTGCATTTTAGCCCCTAGAGAACTTCATTTTGCACTAGGGAGCATATTTGACCCCAGATTTCATCATACATGCATGGAATGTGTTTTCCCATGTGTTTTCGCTGATTTGGGCTTACGGACTCCGGTTTTCCTTGGATTTTGGGATTTTTGGATAAAACCCCCTGCATTCTTCAGATTTGCACTCACACTTGCATTTTGCATACTTTTCGCATCTTTTTCCACGAATTTTCCGTCTTTTATTCCTTGCTTGGAGCACTCTTTCTAGCTATGTTCCGAGCTTAGTCTTTACCACGTTTTCCAGGTTTTCCTCGATTTTCCACGTTTTTCACTTGTTTTGGTTTTCCATCGCCTTAGGGCGTACAGTATAAGGCTTGCAAAGCTGACATGGTCCCGAAACAAGGATTATTTTCCCCTTTTTGATTTTCTCAGATTTTCGCTATTTTGCGAGACGCTTTCTGAGAATTTCACGATTTTCACGATTTTCCTCATCGCCTAAGGGCGTACAGTAAAGCGGCTTTAACAATGCCTACATTTGACCCTCGAATTAACTTTTTCCTTTGATTTCACTTCTCATTGACTTGGCATGTTTTCAGTCACATTCATGCATGAGCATATAGAATAAGCAAGCGTACATTTAGTAGACCATAGACAGTAGGAAACCTAGAAAGACCGAGTTTTCTCGGGCGTATGGGGCTGCCTAACCCCATCCCCATGCATAACCAGAATCCTTACCCTTTCTCTGGCCCGCATTCATTCTTACATTATCCATTAGGCATGGATCACACATGCATCTTTGCATCTTGTTTGCTTTCGGCCTTTTTTGTGTTTTCTTGGTTTTCCTCGTCTTTCCATTAAAAGACTAGGTGGTGACTCCTTTCCTTATCCTTTTGTTTTCCCTTTGGTGTTCCGAGTCTTGTCTCTTCCTCTGGCTTCACCATTTTCGCGGACCTCCCAGTGTATTTCCGCACACCGGAGTAATGTTTGGTGAACCGCACCTAGGGGTTCCACCGACATGGTCACAGTAACTGAACTATAGCCTTCAACCAGGGGCGTGTAAGCTGCTTTGTGGAAAGGAGGATTGTTTTGAGAACGCTTGATGCGAATTATTGTTCAAACGATGGTCAAGTGCACATTCTCATAGTGAGGCAACATTCAAAGTGGCTCCAACAAAACGACAAGCATAGCAGAACATTGCAGCGTGTCAAACATCAGATCCGAGGCATCATTGGCATGTCAAAAACACTCTGAATTCGCAATGGCATTGAGCATAGACAACAGATCCTCAGCTGCTTCAACTGATATTCCCCACAGCGACGACGATCCAGGGTGCACTAGTACTTGATTAAGATCCCCATGACGAACTCTTATTGGCTAAACCAGTTATCTGGAACCCCTAGCATTCCTTTGTTCCTTCTTTCAGCGGCATCCTTAACTTTCCGATACCAGGGGCATGTCAACTACCTTCTCGTGTCGCTCTTATGTCAGCTGCCCTCTTAGTCTCTTTTCTCTTGACCATCACCGATAGCCTCTCGGTTGGTGTGTCAACATTTCGGATCTCCAAACCATTACCACCGGTCTCTCGGATGATGAGTTTGGTTATCCTTCCCCTGGATCGTCACCGACAGCCTCTCGGTCGGCGAGTCCACCCTTTGGCACTCGGACCATCACCGCTAGCTTCTTGGTTGATGTGTTCGTTTGTCATCCCCTTGGACTGTCACCGACAGCCTCTCGATTGGCGTGTCCGCGCTTCGAATCTCCGAACCATCACTGCTTGCTTCTCGGTTGATGTGCTTGGTTATCCTTCCCCTGGACCGTTACCGACAACCTCTCGGTGGGTGAGTCCACTCTTCGGATCCTTAAACCATCACCGCCTGCTTCTCAATTGATGTGCTCAGTTATCCTTCCCCTGGACCGTCACCAACAACCTCTCGGTGGGTGACTCCTCTTTCCTGGTCTTCGAACCATCACCGCCTGCTTCTCAGATGATGTGTTCGGTTGTCCTCCTCCTGGATCGTCACCGACAACCTCTCGGTGGGTGAGTCCGCTTTCCTGGTCTCCGAACCATCACCGCCTACTTCTCAGTTGGTGTGTTCCGTTGTCATTCCCCTAGACCATCACCGACAGCCTCTCGGTGGGTGAGTCCACTCTTCGGATCTCTGAACCATCACCACCTGCTTCTCGGATGATGTGTTCGGTTGTCTTCCTCCTGGATCGTCACCGACAGCCTCTCGGTGGGTGAGTCCGCTTTCCTGGTCTCCGAACCATCACCGCCTGCTTCTCTATTGATGTGTTCGGTTATCCTTCTCCTAGACCGTCACTGACAGCCTCTCGGTTGGTGAGTCTGCTTTCCTGGCCTCCGAACCATCACCGGCTACTTCTCGGATGATGTGTTCGATTGTCCTCCTCTTGGACCATCACCGACAGCCTCTTGCTGTGTGAGTCTGCTCTTCGGATCTCCGAATCATCACCGCCTACTTCTCTGTTGATGTGTTTGGTTATCCTTTCCCTTGACCATCACCGACAGCCTCTCGGTGGGTGAGTCCACTCTTCAGATCTTTGAACCATCACCGCCTGCTTCTCCTGGACCGTCACTGACAGCCTCTCGGTGGGTGAGTCCACTTTCCTAGTCTCCGAACCATCACCGCCTACTTCTCAGATGATGTGTTCGGTTGTCCTCCACTTGGACCATCACTGACAGCCTCTCAGTGCGTGAGTCCGCTTTCCTGGTCTCCTAACCATCACTGCCTGCTTCTCGGTTGGTGTGTTCCTTTGTCATTCCCCTAAACCATCATCGACAACCTCTCGGTGGGTGAGTCCACTCTTCGGATCTCCAAACCATCACCGCCTGCTTCTTGGATGATGTGTTCGGTTGTCTTCCTCTTGGACCATCACCAACAACCTCTCGGTTGGTGAGTCCTCTTTCCGAGTCTCCGAACCATCACCGCCTGCTTCTCTATTGATGTGTTCGATTATCTTTCTCCTAGACCATCACTGACAGCCTCTCGGTGGGTGAGTCTGCTCTCCTTGTCTTCGAACCATCACCACCTGCTTCTTGGTTGATGTGTTCGGTTATCCTTCTGCTGGACCATCACCGACAGCCTCTCGGTTGGCGTGTCTGCTCTTCGGATTTCCTAACCATCACTGCTTGCTTCTTGGATGATGTGTTCGGGTTTCCTCCTCCTGGACCGTCACCGACAGCCTCTCGATGGGTGAGTCCTCTTTCCTAGTCTCCGATCCATCACCACTTGCTTCTCGGATAATGTGTTCGGTTGTCCTCCCCTTTAACCATCACCAATAAACTCTCGATGGTTCAGTCCACTTTTCGGATCTTCGATCCATCACTACCTGCTTCTCGGATGATGTATCCGGTTGTCCTCCTCCTAGATCGTCACCGACAGCCTCTCGGTGGGTGGGTTTGCATTCTTGGTCTCCCAACCATCACCGCCTACTTCTCGGTTGATGTGTTCTGTTATCCTTCCCCTGGACCATCATCGACAGCCTCACGATGGTTGAGTTTGCTTTTCGGATCTCTGATCCATCACCGCTTGCTTCTCGGATGATGTGTTCCGTTGTTCTCCCCCTGGACCGTCACCGACAGCCTCTCGGTGGGTGAGTCCACTCTTCAGATCTCTGAACCGTCACCGCCTGCTTCTCGGTTGATGTGTTTGGTTATCCTTCCCTGGGACCGTCACCGACAGCCTCTCGGTGGATGAGTCCACTCTTTGGATCTCTGAACCATCACCGCCTGCTTCTCGGTTGATGTGTTCGGTTATCCTTCCCTTGGGCCGTCACCGACAGCGTCTTAGTGGGTGAGTCTGCTTTCCTGGTCTCCAAACCATCCCCACATGCTTCGTGGTTGTTGTGTTCGGTTATCCTTCTCCTAGACCGTCACTGACTGCCTTTCGTTTGGCATGTTCGTTTATCCCACTTACGAACTAGCATCGCCTGCTTCTCGGTTGACTGATTCGCTCTTTCCTCTCCGTCTTCTTTTGCTAGATGTTTTCTTTGGATCTTGTATCAAGTCATTCTTGGGCTGGTATCCCGAACTACTCGGGCAATCCTTGTGATGCTCGATGGATTCTCCACTCTCTTTGTTCTTTTCTTTTGTGGGCTGGTAGCCTGAACTACCCAGATGACTTCCGTGACCAGTCACTTCTCGGTCGGCAAGCACCGTGAGTCTTGTCTGGCATTTTTCTCTATTGAATTGTTCTTTAATTACCACACAAAACAAAATATTTAGTCCCTTTGCATCTATTTGAGCTAGGTTTTTTTCTTCATTACTCCATTCTCTATAAGATTTGGAACTCAAGGTGAATCCATTTACAACTATATCCCATAATTCAAAATTAATAGATTTTAGATAGATTATCATCCTACACTTTCAATAGCTATAATTTACTCCATCAAAAAAGGGAGGCCTATTTATTCTTTGACTTTCTACAATATTATGGGTGAGGATGAAGCCATCTATTAGACGATTAGTCTATATCTAGATAACCCGCCCTAATGCCTATTGTAGGATACTTAGGCTTCTCTAGAGGGGGTGAATAGAGAATTTTTAAGTTTTAGTGCAATTTTAATTTTCTATAAGCAAATTATAAAAAGGAAGAGGAAGCAATCATACAATAAAGAAAAACAACAATAAAAATGCTCAGAGATTTATAGTGGTTCGGTCAACCCTGGCCAAGTCCAATCCTCAAGTTCCCCACTTGAGATTTCCCCTTTTTACTTAATATCAAACGTTCACAAGTAACAATTACTTTACTTGTGTCACAACCAGTGATCCCTTCTCCTACCCTGAGAAGAACTCAATGAACCTTGATTACAACGGTAGCTCTTACAAAACTCTTATGATCTTCCAACACTTGCCAAGCTTGATGCAATGGGAAAGAAAGCTTAAGATGGCTATGGTGGATGCAAAGGATGTGATTTTAGCTTAAGACTTGCAATAGTAGTAGTACGATAGCTGTGAATGCTTATTGTGTTTCGACAATGTCACTAGACCAAGATTTATAGTGTTAAGCTAGGCTTTAAGTGTGTCGAACAATTAGAAAATCTTTTGCCAACTGATAGAAGATTCGATACACTGAAATTCTTTGGTTGACCAAAATCTACAACAGTCGAGCAATTCGGTATGCCGAAATAACTTTGGTATACCGAAATATTCTGATTTGAAATGCCGAAAGTTTTCGGTGTGTCGCTTTGATCTCTGCATCTATCCTGTGCCTTTTGTATTTCGGTGTGTTGTGTCATGCACCGATTTTTTCTGATTCGGCATGTCGAATTTGTTCGGAGTACCGATTCTTATCTTTCAATTATAGATGTTTTCAAACCACTTTTTCTCATACGGCATACCGTTAATTTTCGGTATGCTTTTTTTTACACCCATTTTGAATCAATAATAAGTACAACAAGACTTTACATTTTATTACAAAGATTATCATAGAATTTCCTTTCTTTCTTCATCTCTACCACTATGATGATTCACCTGTGCTTTTTGATACAACAATAATTCTAAAATTATTTCGTTAGATTACTTTTGTTATCATCAAAATCATCATAAATTACTCTTTTATTCCAACAAACTATACTCGGAAACATCAAAGAATGATAAGAAAAAAGATAAGGAAAAGGAGTCGCCACCTAGTCTTTTAATGGAAAGACGAGGAAAACAAAGATGCATATGAATGCATGAAAATGAATGCGTGTATGCTCTGTGCCTAATGGATGCAACACTTGGCCATTGCGGGCCAGAGAAAGGGTAAGGATTCTTTTTACGCATGGGGAAGGTGTTAGGCACCCCCATGCGTTAGAAGAAATCGGTCTTCTTAGGTTTCCTGCTTGCTAATGATCTAGTGTGTGTAGACTTGTCTTCCTCGAATGCACATGCCTAAAATGAATGTGAAAACATGCCAAATCAAAGAGAAAAAATGATAAAGAAAAATAATCCGAGCGACAATGTAGGCATTAAAAATGCCACTTTACTGTACGCCTTTGGGCGATGAGGAAAATTGTGAAAATCAGAAATATTTGGAAAGCGTCACGTAAAATAGTGGAAACTTAAGAAATCCGAGAAAATCAAATGAGAGAAAATAATCCTCATTCGGGTACATGATGGCATTGTCAAGCCTGTTAACGTACGCCCTTGGGCAATGAAAATCCAAATCAAATCAAAAATCATGAAAATCAGAAGAAATTCGGAAAATAATGCAAAAACTAAGTTTGAAATGTATGTAAGATGCAAAAATAAGCATGAGGATATATGCATAAAAAAAGTTAACAAAATGTACAAATGAAAGCATGGGTGAAATATGTAAGTTTCTAGGGGCCTTTGTGCAAAAATTACATATCCTAGGTGAAGACTAAGGTTTCTATGGTTAAATCAGTAAAAATGTTCAAGAAAACACATTTTATGTAATTTTAAGGAAGTTGGGGGTTAAATGTGCAAAACTGTGCATTTTTTCGTAAAATTAGGATTCCTAGGGTCTAATCTTCAAATTTGCCAGTAAAACATGTCTTTAGTGTAATTTTGAAGAAATTCAAGATTAAATGTGCAAAATAGTGGACTCATGGATGAAAATATGAATTTCTAGGGATTGATCTGCAAATATGCCATAAAAACATGCATTCAGTGTAATTTTATTGAAGTTCAAGGTTTAAAATACAAATATGAGCACATTTGAGTAAAAAATTGAATCTATAGGGTTAGGTTTTCAATTATACTAGAAAATCATGCATTTAGAAAAAATTTAATGAAGTTTAGGGTTTTTTATGCAAATTATGGACTTAAAATGAATGAAAACTAAATCACAGGGTTTTATGTCAAAATTTAAAGCCTGTGAAATATTAAAGGAAATGTGCAAGGATCAAACTTCAATTTTACAAAACAAATCATTATTAAAATGATTAAAAAACTAATATAGGGGCTTAAATGCGAAATAAAAGGACCTGGATGCAAAAAAATAAAAGAAACAAAGTTTATTCTAAAAGAAGATTTTATTTTTTAAAAAAAGGAATGACGGTCGTCGACAACAGTACCTCACCGTCGATGGCCATCTGGGAAGCCATTCAAGGCTTCCTTGATGCCTGATTTGGCATCCATGCACACTGTGAGTAAGAGGGAAGAAAGAGGGGGAGATCTAATGGCTTAGATTGAGAGCTCAATGCTCCAAGTCTCTTCCCCACCTCACTCGTCGGCATCGCGACTCCAATAATGGTGACGGGGAAGAAAGGGCCACTGGAGGTGCTTGAACGGTGGTTCTCAGCTTCTGGAGGCTTGACGGTGCGGAGAGGAGTGTTTCCGATCGCTCGGGGGAAAGAACGGCGCTACTTCTTCTCCTCCCAAACATGTCTTGTGATGACTCCGGCGAAGGCAATTGCGGGACACGATCGGGCTTGAATGTAGGGTCTTGTGGGGTTTAGAGTGCAATGGAAGAGGAGAGGATGATGTCTCGATGGTTGGAGGGGTGTTGTGAGGCAGGAGGCGCCCGGTTGACCCCTTCCAAGGGTCGTCTTCTCCGATGACGGCGAGGTTGCATCCGGCGGCTCTCCTCTAGTGGCGTCTACGATGAAGGAAAGGCTTCTAGAGTGGAGGAGGAGCCAGATGGGGCGAAGTCTAATCAAACTACACTCACCAGGGCACGAATCACTCACTGGATTCATGCTCCCACCCCTCTTACTGAAAAATTGGGTCCAATGACGCAAAAACTTCTAATTCTGACCAAGGAAGCTACCTAGCTTTATTGGAATCAACATAGGAAGGCTGAGGAGGACCAGGGGAACTGAATTGGAAAGAAATTGGGCTCTAACCGGGGCTTACCTGAGTCGGCAATTGAGATGGCCATTGGAGCTCGTCGGAAATGTGGCCAGAGCTGTCCCGAAATCTGAATTTTCTCCTCTCTGACCTTCCTCACTGATCTGAGCTTCCTCTAGTTGCTCTGGTTGGTGAGCTCTCTTTGATTTCTTTGCTCTCCATCTTTTTCAAGTTTTTTTCTCTCCTTTTCCCCCCTTTTTTTCCTTGCAAATGGGGGGGGGGTGTATTCATAAACTTGCAATGGCTAGGTTGTTAGGGTAGTTTGTTATGCGTTGTTGGAACTTGTTACAAGTTGTTATAGGCTGTTATGATGAAGGTGGGAAGTGGTTAGGTTAGTTTTGGTAGTTACAAGTTGTTATAGGGTGTTTTGGTGGAGTGGGAAGTGGTTAGGATTTGTTTAGGTGGTTAGAGGTTGTTATAGGTTGTTATGTTGGAGTGGGAAGTGGTTCGGGTTGTTTAGAGGTTGTTATAGGTTGTTAGGGTTTTGGATTAGGGTTTAGGGTTAGGTTTAGGGTTTAAGTTAGGGTTTAGGCTAGCTTAGGGTTTTGGATTAGGGTTTAGGCTAGGTTTAGGGTTTTAGACTAAGGTTTGCTAAGTCTTAGGATTTTGGACTAGGGTTTGCTAAGTCTAGGGTTTTAGACTAGGGTTTGCCAGGTCTAGCGTTTGGGACTAAGGTTTAGGCTAGATTTAGGGTTTTAGACTAGGGTTTAGGTTTATGGTCCAGTTGTAAGTATATTGGGTGTCTGCAGATGCCCCTCCTTAAGTAAGGTCGAAGGATGAATGGAACAGAAATCAATGCTCAGGGTTGACAAAGACACCTTGCCCCCTCTTCGATGAAAAAGGGAACAAGAGGAGGAGACCACTGCTTCCCGAGCACTCATGGAGAATCAATGGCACGAAGTTAACGATTTTGTGGGCTGGATAGTTTGGGTTAGCAGCCCACTCTGGACACTGAAACGGTTGTCAACTTGGTATTTTAGGCTACCAGCCCAAGAGAAAAGGGGCACGACAAGATACCATACCTACTGACCAAAAAAAGATAGACGCCTTGATGGGTGTCAATTAGGTAGTTTGGGGTACCAGCCCAAAGAAAGAGGTTGGTCTAGTCCATTTGGAACACAACCAAAGGGGGTACCATCGATTCCGAACTCTCTGAGCAAGAATCGAATGGGGCATGGTAAGTTTCGGACCTACCGACCGAAGGATGGTAAGTTTCGGACTTACCGACCTAGAAGGGTTATGGCAAGTTTCGTACTTACCAACCAGAGGAGATATTGCAAGTTTCGGACATACTGACTGAGAAGGGATATGGCAAGTTTCGGACTTACCGGCAAGAGGGGACATGGCAAGTTTTGGACTTACCGACCGAGAGATGGCAAGTTTCGGACTTACCGACCAAGAGGGGATATGACAAGTTTCAGACTTACCGACCGAGAGATGGCAAGCTTTGGACTAACCGACCGAGAAGGGATATGGAAAGTTTCGGACATACCGATGGAGAGATGGCAAGTTTCGGACTTACTGACCAAGAAGGGATATGGCAAGTTTCGGACTTACTGACTGAGTGATGGCAAGTTTCGGACTTACCGATCGAGAAGGGATTTGGCAAGTTTTGAACTTATCGACCAAGAGATGGAAAGTTTCAAACTTATCGTCCGAGAGGGGATATGGCAAGTTTCAAACTTACTGACTGAGAGATGACAAGTTTTTGACTTACCGACTAAGATGGGATATGGCAAGTTTCAAACATACCGACTGAGAGGGGATATGGCAAGTTTCAGACTTATTGACAGAGAGATAGCAAGTTTCGGACTTACCAACTGAGAAGAGAAATGGCAAGTTTCGGACTTACCGACTGAGAGATGGCAAGTTTCGGAATTATCGATCGAGAGATGGAATGTTTCAGATTTACCGACCAAGAGAGGATATGGCAAGTTTTGGACTTACCGACCGAGATATGGAATGTTTCGGACTTACAGACTGAGAAGGGATATGACATGTTTTGGACTTACCGATCGAGAGATGGCAAGTTTCGGACTTACCGACTGAGAGGGGATATGGCATGTTTCAGACCTACTGACCAAGAGGGGATATGGCAGGTTTCAGACTTACCGACCGAGAGCGGTCATGGCAAGTTTCGGACTTACTGACCTAGAGATGGTAAGTTTCAAACTTACCGACCGACAGGGGATATGTCAAGTTTCAGACTTACCGACCGAGAGATGGCAAGTTTTGAACTTACCAACCGAGAAAGGATATGGTAAGTTTCAGACTTACCAACCGAGAGGGGATATGACAAGTTTCGGAATTATCGACTAAGGGATAGCAAGTTTTAGACTTACCGACCGAGAGAGGATATGGCAAGTTTCGGACTTACCAATGGAGAGATGGCAAGTTTCGGACTTACCAACCGAGAGAGGATATGGCAAGTTTCAGACTTTACTGACCAAGAGATGGCAAGTTGACGGATGCCAATTGGATAGTTTGGGATATCAACCCGAGGGCAAGGGCATGATTGGATATCAGACTTGTCTGCCGAAGGGGGAAAAGTTTACCATGCAGGATATGCTCTAGACCTCGCACAAGGCCTAGAAGAAGATGAAAACAAGACTTGCTCGACTAGAGCAAAGTCCAGCAGAGCAAATGTTACCGAGATTCGTCCTTTTGGAGCGAATCTAGGACAAGAACACCTAGAATTTATCCAAGGTCTAGAAGAAGATGGGCACAAGACTTGCTCGACTATAGCCAGTCCAACAGAGTTGGTTGGATTCCACCGTACCTGGTACAGAAGTCTATGAAGACTTCATTTGTCCAGGCCTAGGCAACAAAACGAAATTCTCTACTATTATCTGGGTCACCCCCAGTTCCCAGTCGATAGGCAGAAGAAAGCAGTAATTTGAACCAGTTAAGCACATGTTGTCGCAATGGCGATTTCTACTCCACAGCAACCATAAGCAACCAAACAAGCTGGCCAAAAGTGTTCTGATGACTTTTATTATAGCAGTCAATGAAGTGATTACATGGATTTCAACTTGCAATGAACCAGTAGCATAATGTGAATATCAAGAGTCTGCATCATCCTTGGATCTCTTCGAGCCTTGAGCTTTGGTAAAAAGTGTATGGCTTGGAGCAACGCTGTACATCGTCCAGGTTTCATCAACTTCAGCTTCATAATCTGCTATGCAACCTTTCCATCCTATGACTACGAGATCCTCCAATCGTATGGAGCCACTAAGTAGGCGAGATAGCTCCTTATTCATAGCATAGGAACTCGGAGGGTACTCCTAGAACCGAACTGGCATTAACCCCTGAACAAATGAATCTTGCTGATAGCCAAATTGCCGCATTACACTAACTAGGTGATACTCAACCCCACTAGTTAGCCTCGGAAGGATGATAAGCTGCATTGAAGAAAGCCTCAATATTATGAGTGGCTGAAGGAATGATGCGCTAAATGACTTTGTCTTCTGTCAATCTTTCCAACTTCTCATACTCCTTGCGAATCGAGGTGAGCGTGTGAGCATGGCCGCTTTGACAATAGGATTCAAAGGTCGACTGTTGCAGGTGTAAGACTTCTATACCTAGATGAGCGGCCAACCACACTTGTACAAAAGCCCTACAGCCATAAAAGTGTTGGTAATGTCGTAATGACTGGTCTAAAGCTTGGTAAGTTACTACCAGGATAACTAGGGCCAAGTTTATCTGATGGGTGACCACTGCCAAAGCAATCTTGACGACCTCAATGTTCACGACCATCCAACCATGGCTGAAAATCAACTCTCCTAAGAAGCAGACAACAAAGACTTTCAACCATAGCTCATCACCCAAGGAGGTGCATATTCCAGCCACCTTGTCATAGTAAGTTAATTGTAGCATGAGAGAATGTCTGTCAGAACAGATAAGTTGACGACCACAATCGCCGATTGACAGGCAAGTCAGTTCACTCAAGACTAAACAGTATTGGTTGTGTTGCATAAACACAGTGGGTCCCAGGAACTTTTGCAGACAGCACATTCGATGGACCTCCTCCAAAGTAGGAGTCAATTCGACTCCCTCGAAGCGGAATACATGATGGGTTGGCTTCTAGAACCGAGCAACGGCACACATGAAGTATCAAGAAACCTCCACCTTTGCGATATTTAGAAAATTTGAAGAGATGTCCCAAGTCTGCAGCTTGTCGCGATCACTTTCTGTTAATTTCCCAATCCATGCTTGGAGAACATCTGAGCAGTGCATAGGTATGACCATCGTGGGGAAACACGGGATTAATAGGGTGCTTTAGCTTCTCCTGACTCAAGCTACACCAGAAAGGGAAGACGATCTCCTGCAAGACATGCTCAAAACATTGGTTTAGAAATAGGCTTCAACTTTGTTCCATTCAACAACATTTTGTAAAGTCCAATGCAAACAGAAAGAGTGCAGCACCAGTGGTATTGGAAATCTGAAAGACTAGCCCAAAGCTGAATGTTACAATCAGGAATTGATTAAATAGTGAGCTATTGAATAGACTACATCTTGTGCATAGCCCTAGCAAGAGTTCTTGGTTACCGACCAGTCTTGACCAGGTGCCAAAAAAATGAGAGACAGCCATTAAACCCTGATGATCAGGATTGTTTAATGATTGAGCCATCATAAGGCGCTTAAGAAGCCAATTGAGGTAACTGGTATGCCCCCTGGGTAGATTACGGGGGTCCTCAACCTATAGAGCAGTTGACATGCCCCTGGTCGAGTACTGGCTCAGTGTGTCTAACCTTAGGACAGTTGACATGCCCTTGGTTTGACATAAATGGTCCTAACCAATAAGAGCAACTTGCATGCCCGTGGTTTAGGCGATGTCCTCTTGATCCTCTTAAGCTGAAAGTTGCTAACATGCCCCAAATAAGAGAACCAGATTAGACTCTGCGACACTTTAAGATGATGTTTATGGAAAAAATGCATGCATGTTGAATGATTTTTGGGATCTTATTAGCACCCTCAGCATTGGAATGCTTATCGCCATGTATACAAGGGAACTGTAGCTCTAATCCTCACAAGATTCTATCCAAGCACCTAATTTTTAGGTGGCTCTCTGGAAATGCAATATTGTGTCCTGAGCTTCACTGCAAACCCCATTGGAGCATAACCCTACTTTTTTTATTTTATTTTCTTTATTCTTTCTCCCTCATATGTGTGTGGGTTCACCCTATCCCTAGCTTGAAGGTAATAGGTACCTGGTCTATGGTGGGGAGCTGCTGTTATTTAAAGGGTTGGCTAGACCCTTTTGGGATATGCTTTCCAGGTATTCACTCCGACTTCTCTCCAAGTTGTAGGGACAACGTTACTCATCATGCCTCTCTCTTTAGGGCAGACTTCTATCTACGACTTCTGTCTTTTAATTCTTTTATTCTCTTTCACAGATATATTGTTTTATTTTATTTCTCACACCCTCATTCTCACCCCTAACATTTTATCTCCCTCTAGGAGGTGTGTGTTCCCCGAGCGACTTGGATACTTCGCCCAATCCACGACGAAAGGTGGCTCCCTCACCCACTAGGTTACCCGAATAGTATCTACCTGAGGAGGTGCTACGCATTCCCAACTTCTGCAAGCATATTCTGCTTTTCATCACTAGACTAAGATCCATGCATGTGATGATGATGACAATCATCTGCTTATATATGCATATGCTGAATGGGAGTTAGTATGTGCTAGGATGCAAGGCTACATGGATGTAGAGAAACATTAATAAAATGAATCCTTGCATGCATGGAGAAAGATGATAGTGCCGCAGAGTGAAGACACAACGTTTATGATCACTGATAGTACTTCTTCTGGTAACATGAATTAATTGGCTTTGACTGTTCAATGTGGTCCATGTCCTTCAGGATTACTACTCCTCCAGAGAAGACCTATTTGACTACGAACAGTCCATGCCAGTTGGGCCTGAACTTGCCACGACCATCAAGGAGATGTATAGCTTGCAAGACTAGGTCCCCTGGTAGGAAACTTCTTGGTCGGACCTTCTTCTGATAAGCTTTGGACATGCATTTCTGATAGCATTGTGCATGATGCATAGCATGCAATCGATGCTCATCTATCAAGTTTAGTTGAACAAAGCGGTCCTCGATCCATTCTGCCTCTTCCAACTTTGCTTCTTTCAAGACTCTGAGCGATGGTATCTCCACCTCTATAGGTAGGACTGCTTTCATACCATATACTAGAGATTATGGAGTTGCTCAAGTTGAAGTCTGGATTGATGTTTTGTAAGCCCACAAAGCGTATGGGAGTTTGTCATGCCAGTCCTTATGTGTTTCTGCCATCTTTTTGAGAATCTTAGTTAGATTATTATTGGCAGATTCCATAGCCCCATTCATCTGAGGACGGTATGAGGAGGACCTGTGATGCCTGAAATGGAACTCTTGTAGGAAATCCTTGACCCTTTTGGCTGTGAAATTTGTCCCATTATCAGAAATGATTGAATACAGGACCCCATATCAAGTAATGATATTGTTCCTGATGAACGTTTCAGTCACAGAGGCTGTCACTATCTTGTAAGAAACTGCCTCCACCTATTTAGTAAAGTAATCAATAGCTACATGGATGTACTGATGTCCATTAGAAGCTGTCGGGTGAATAGCTCCGATAACGTCTATTCCCCATGTTGAAAAAGGCCAGGGTGACGACATGTTGTGGAGTTGTTGCGGGGGTGCATGAATGAAGTTGCCATGGACTTAACAGTTGTGGCATCTTCGCACAAACTGACAGCAGTCTATCTTCATGGTTGACCAGAAATATCCTTGTAACAATTTTTTCAAGGCTAGTAACAACCCATTCATTTGTGGTCCACATGTCTCAGCATGCACTTGCAGCATTACTGTATTAGCCTTCTTTTTATCCAGACAACATAGAAGTATTTGATTGTAAGACCTCCTGTACAATTGCCTGCTCCAAGCACATATTTTGAAGCCAGTTGGACCATAGTCTTTCTATCTGCCGCTGATGCATTTAGATGGTGACCCCTAGTTTCCAAATAGACTTTCATGTCATGATACCATGGGAGCTCTGTTGTGGAGTCTACTTCTTCTATGCTCATGCGATGTGTCGACTGATTTGTGTAGGTTACTGACTGTGACCATGCCGGTGGAACCCCTAGGCGCGATTCACCAAACCTACTCCGGTGTGTGGAAACACACGAGGAGATCCGATACAGTCACGGTGAAAATGGTGAATCCGGAGGAAGAAACAAGACTCAAAAACACCAAAGGGAAGACAAAAGGATAAGGCAAGGAGTCGCCACCTAGTCTTTTAATGGAAAGACGAGGAAAACCAAAACAAACACAAGAAAATCACGAAACAAAACAAAATGCAGAATGCATGTGTGATCCGTGCCTAATGGATAATGCAAGATGA
>JAMKQA010029800.1:0-19577 GCA_024699735.1 Posidonia australis
GCAACCCAGCCTAGTCCACTCCTCAAGACCCTCTTGAGATTTTTCCCTTATTCTTAAAAGATAGAATAACTTACTTGTTGGTAGCCCACCAACACAAGTTTCGCTCTTTCCACTTCTCTACACCTCGAGAAGCTAGAGCCTTTCCTTTGAATGCTTTACAACAAGAATCTTTTCTCACAAAGCTCGATTACAACTCTTTGCTTACAAATTGCTTGTGAGGATATTGAATTTGACTAAACGATCTCAAGAATTACAAGTATTCAATGTGTGTCTTTAAAGAGGCATAAATGAGTAGTATTTATAGCCACCAGCCCTTCATCAAATGTGTCTAACGACTCTACTAACGGTTGAAAATGACTAGTAGATCGGTATGCCGTTTTGCCCTTTGATGTGCCGTTTTTCCTTCAGTCTGCAATTCACGGTCTATTCGGTATGCCGTTTTTATTTCGGTATACTGATTTCCCCTGAAACAGTATGTCGTTTTTCCATCGGTATGCCGTTTCTACATTTTCCTTCTATTCCGCAACTCTTCGGAATTCCGACGCATTGTTCCGTTTTCTCCTGAAACGGTATGCCGTTTTTCCAACGGTATGCCGTTTTGCTTTTCTTCTTTATGGAAACGGAAGGTTGAGGAGTGTACCGTTGCTTCTGACTCATGTTCCGTTTTTCCCTGAATCGGTATACCGTTTTTCACACGGTATGCCGTTTTTCACTGAATCGGTATACCGTTTTACACACAGTATGCCGTTTTTGTTCTGAGCTATGAATATTACAGCATATATGATTTTTGTCCTTAAACATTTAATCCTTTTTCTAAGTATTGTTTATAACAATTAATTTCCTTTGAATAATCATCAAAATAATCACAAATATTTCTAACACAGAGAACCATCGGAAAGCCTTACCCGTCAGAGCCCCAATCGCGACGCCGTTCACCCAAGTACTCGTCGTTGTTGCTCCTTTAAGTGGTATCAGAGCCACTGACCCCTTCTGCCGCCTGCATGGTCGTTGTCGCCCTCGCATGCACTAGCCTCCCGACGTTCCCCTCAGTGCACGATCTCCGCTGATCCGTGCCCTCCTAGCCTCCTGCTGCTGCCGCTGGCCTTGTCCGACGGTCTAGTCCTCCATCGTGCCCCCTCCCCCTGGTCCACACACCCGCAGGCACCCCACCGCTGCGCCCCCTACACCTACAAGCCCGCCTCCACCACGCCCCCCAGTCCCTGCACCTGCAGGCCCGCCTCCATCTCACCTTCCCCCTTGCGCGTGCGTGCACCAACGACCCCGCAAGACCACTGGCCCCACTCCGACAAACCCCTCGTACTCTAAGCCCCCTTCGGTCGTCATGCCAGCAACCTCCCCTTAGCCTACGTTGTCCTCCTCCGCTCATGGGCCTTTCCTGACGACGTGAGAGGGGTGGAAGAAAGAGGGAGAAAAGAAGAACAAGAGAGAAGGGAAAAGGGAAAGGAAGAGGAAATAAAAAAGAACTGGTTTGTCTTAAGTTTTACTTGATTATTTTTGATTAAAATAAAGAAATATATATATAACTTGCATGATATTACATCTAAGTCTTTAATTTAATTTTATTTTTACTGTAACTAGAATGTTTATTTCATCTTCATTTTATTATGCCATGTTAATCTTGATTTAATCACTGCATTATTGAACTTAGGTGATTACTACATTATTTAATTAATAAATATAGGAATTTGGTATTTGAATAAACAAAAGAGTGAGTTTTTGTTCTCATCAATGGTTAATCATAATTATTATTCTTGATAAGGTTTTACCAATTAAAAAAAAACTTATTGCATGATTATTTTTTATTAACTCTGTTTTAATTATCGTTTTATTTGATATTGATATTTAAAAAAAATATAGAAAAAGTAAATAAAAATAATAAATAAATAAAAACCGAAAATATTTTTTCTGAAATTAGATTTAATTTAGCTTTTATTGCCTACATTGCATATTTAAAAAAAAAATTGTTAATATTTCATGTTAAAATTTGATTAGTTTATTTATTTAAAAAGGTTTAACGAATGGTTTAGCTGTTAGTTAAAATTAAATGTTATAGAAGGGATTGGAAATTTGCATAATTTCTGGAATTAGACATTATTTGGAAGTTCATTGGAATCTTATTGAAATTGCAAGTCTGTGTATTGTGGAAATTTTAATTTTTGAAAATTATATTTCATTGTAGATTTGAATTATGGCAAGCAAAATGTTCACAACTGGCAAGAGTTGAGAAATTGAATAGGATTAATTATGAGATGTGGCATAGGAAAATAAAATATGCACTTGAATATGACAATTTGGAACATGTTATTAATATAAATCCTCTAGAAATTGATAATAATGCTTCTGAAGCAGAAACTAGAAAAGTAGAAAAATGGAAAATAGAAGATAAGAGAGCAAAGAATCTTATGTTCATGTTCATGTTCATGTTCATGGAGGACAGCTTAATCAAGTATTTTGAAACATATAACACTGCATATACTTTATTGAATGCCTTCAAGGAGGAATATGACAAAACAACTGAGATGAACACACAACTTCTCCTTTAGAAATATAACTCTAGCAAAATACTTGAAGAACAAAATGTACTCGAGCATGTTAATAATATAATTGTCATGACAAAGGATTTAGCCACTGTAGGAACCCCTATACATGAAAAGCTATAGATAACAACCATATTAAATAGTTTGCCACATAGTTTTGATATGGTAACCACATCTCTAAGGTCAACCCCACTTCAACTCAATGAATTGCCAGCTAGGTTGGGAACAGAACAATAAATCATGATTAGCCGAAAGCGTTATGAAACCAATCTTGAAGAAGCAAATGCCACTTTTCAAAAGTCCAAGAACGACATAGACCAGAACAGAAGAACTAGACCGAATAGGACACAATTCAAGAACCGATCACAACCTGATAAACCAGGCGGTTCTTGCTATTTATGTAGTTGATTTGGTCATTCTAGATCAAATTGTCCAAACAGAAATGGAAATAAAGGCAAGAACTCGGAACAAAATTCAAAAAATAAAAAAGTCCTTGTTAGCATGGTGGAGTGTAATAATGTTGTTGTCCCTTAGTTTCAACAATTGGTGGGTGGATTCAGATGGCACTCGACACATATCTAAAACCAAGAAGGGATTGGAATCATTTAAAGAATTTAGTCCTAGGGAACAATACATCTATGTAGGAAATAACACCTATTTAGATGTGGAAAGTATTGACACTTATCAGTTGAATCTGGGAGACAGCATTATGGTATTGAAGGACATCATCTATGCACCTAGCATGAGGCGAAATCTTATCTTTGTGGGCGCTCTAATGAAGAATAATTTGCATGTGCGTTTTTACAACAAACGTGTGTCCATTGGGAAAGTTGAAATTTTTTTTGCTATGGGTTTTTATGTACCAGAACATGATTTATTTCGCATTTCTGTAATCAATAATAAAATGAATAATATTGATGTAGCTTCTGGTGATTTATTGTATCATTTATCGGAATGTGAATTGTGGCATTTGAGATTGGTACATATCAATAAATCCAAAATAAATCAAATGATTAAAATGAACACGTTGCCTGATATTAAAGACATCGAATTAGAAAAATGTCAACATTACTTAATTGAAAAAATGACTAAGAAACCTTTTGGAAAGGGACATAGATTGAATGAATTATTGGGCTTAATTCATTCTGATGTGTGTGGTCCACTTAGTGTTAAAACATATAATCATAAAGAATATTTTATGACTTACATAAATGATTTTTCTAGATATGCTTAAGTATATTTAATATCTCATAAAAGTGACGTATTAACATGTTTTAAGAAATATAAAATGGAAGTAGAAAAATAACTTGGAAGAAATATTAAGATGTTAATATGGAGAAAATAATTCAAAAGAATTTAAAATGTATTATGAAATGCTTGGAATTAAAAGACATACAACAATACCTTATACACCACATCAAAATGGTGTAGCGGAAAGAAAAATAGAACTCTGATGAATTCCGTTAGAAGTATACTATCACATTCAAGTCTCTTTAAAACTTTTTGGGGAGAAACTTTGCTTACAGTAAATCTTGTATTAAACAGAATAACCTCCAAATCTGTACCTAACACACTTAATGAGTTGTGGACCGAAACTAAGTTCAATTTACATTATTTAAGGAAATAGGATGTTGGAATAAATGAGTAATTTGTATTGATTTTGATGATAACAAAAAAAATCTAGTATGCTTTAATGAAATGGTTTGAGAATTATTGTTGTATTAGAAACACACGAGAACTATTACTAAGGTGAGAATGAAGAATGCAAAAAGGGAGTTTATGAAAATTCTTGTACTAATTGTGAAGTTTTATTGTACTTACAATTATTTCAAAAAGGATGTAAAATTGGCATATTGAAAAATAACGGTATACCGAATGAGAAAAAAAGCGTTCTAAATTTTGTAATAATTAAGTGCAAGATAAAAATCGATATTCCGAAGAATTTTAGCATACCGAATCTGGAAAAATTGATACATCATGCGGCACACCGTATTTTAAAAGACAGAGGAAGGAAGCAAAGATCAAAACGGCACACCGGAGATTTTCGACATTCTGAATCAGAAGATTTCGACATACCGAAGTTATTTCAGCATACCGATTTGTCCGTTAAAAGCTAAATTGCAAAGAAAAACGGCACACCAATTTATTACTGGTCTTTCAAAGTAACTAGTTGTTGTATTAGCCCATGGACACAACGTTTTCCCTCCTTAATCCTATAAATAAGGCTCCTAATCACCTCTTAAGCCTTATCAAGCATTTTTAAGCTCTTTCTCTTTATTTACTACCTTTGCTTAAGCTTCATTCATACTCTTAGCTCAATTTTCCCAAGTCCAATGGTTCAAAAGCTCATCAAAGAGATTGGCACTTGTGGGAAAGGTTCGAGACATTGTAATCAAGCAATCTGTGTATTTCTTCGGTTGGGAGATGATTCTGCAATTCGCGGGAGATAGCAAAGATTTGCCCAATAAGTAAATGTTTACTTTAAATAGTTAAAGGGAACTCTCGAAGGTATCTCGAGGAGTAGAGTAGGCCGAGGTTTAGTCAAACCACTATAAAATTCTCTGTGTCCATCATTGCCTCTCATCTCCTTCTTTGTATGAATTAGTTTAATATTCAAATCCTCGTTATTGTCCATTTACTGATTATTTTCTTGAAATTGTAAAATAAGTTTTTAATTTGCATAATACTTTTTAATTCACTATTCACCTCATCTAGTGAAGCTTAAGGATCCTACATGGGGATCTATAGCTCACGTACTTATTCTTGGACAATTAAGAGATAAGTTGGATTCTAGAACACTAAAATGTAGATTTATAGGATACTGTGAAAATTCCATTGGTTATAAATTTTACAATAAAGATAAGAGAATCATTGAATACAGAGATGCGACTTTTCTAGAAAAATTAAATGAAAAGGAAGAAAAAGAGAAAGAAATGGAACCACTTAGACCTGTCAATTTCTGACGCGACACGATAACACGACACGATATAACCGTGTTTGGGTTTATCTTTATTGTGTCTCGTGTACTTATCGTGTCTAATAATTAGACCCGATTATTAAACGGGTCGTTTTCGTATCTAAGGTAAAAAAATCCGATAAGTACACGATAAGTACACGTTAACTAATCGTGTACATAGTACACGACTACCTGTTTAATATATGTTAAATACATGTTATTATATTAGTATTGATTTTTCATTATTTAATAGATTTAACTTGATTACATTATTATAATAATACTATAAATCTGTAATACACTAAATATACTAATACTAACATTATAATACACTATTATAACTTATAAATTATGTACTTATATTATATCAATAATACAATATAATTAATTAACTATATGTCTATATAAGTGCATAACAGCATAAGTAATTAAGCATAAGGGATTTAGTCATTTAGGGTTTCTTTGAATCTTCTTATCTTCGTTCGCCCCTCACTCCTCAATGGACAGCGGCTCTGTGGGCTGCGGCTCCACGCGACTACACCTCTGCCCAGCTGTCCTCACTTGATCGCCGACCCGCCGTGACGTCTCAGGGTGTGCCACCGACTCGCCCTGACGTCGACCTGCCGTGCCTGAGTTCGGGTGTGCGGATTGACGGTTGTGCCTGAGAGATTGAGACACCGTGAGCTTTGGTGTGCAAATCGACAGTTAGCTCGTGCCACCGTGAGCCAGCGGGCGGACCAGCCTTCGCCCCTCCCCTCTTGGCTATTGTGTGCGGATCGACGGTTGTGCCTGTGAGATTGAGACATCGTGAGCTTTGGTGTGCGGATCGACGATCAGCTCGTGCCACTGTGAGCCAGTGTGCGGACCAGCCTTCGCCCCTCCCCTCTTGGCTCTTGTGTGCGGATCGACGGTTGTGCCTGAGAGATTGAGATAGTCTTGTCCTCAGCGGCGGTGGCCTTCATTCCGTCACCTGTCCCCCTCCTATTCCGCTGTGCCCTCCACCCCTCCCCCTGTTTTGTTGCTGTGCCCTCCACGGCTCCGCCCTCCCCTCCTGTAGACTGTTGTCCTATGCAAGTGCGGCTCAGGTGTGCTTCCAATTTTGAGTTATTACTTATAAGAGCAGTATATTACAATGCTCAGTTTATTTTTCAGCAATATATGGAATTCCAGTTTATTTTTCAAGTTGCTAAGCCAATATTGCTAAGCCTATATTACAAGAGTAATATTCAATGCTCTGTTTATTTTCAGTTTATTTTGAGTTATTCAATGCTGAGTTATTTTCAATACAAGAGCAATATTACTGAGCTTTGAGTTGTTACTCAACTTAGTTTATTTTCAATTTATTTTTTTCTATATTCAATGCTCTCCCTGTTATGCTCTCATTTTATTTTTAATCGATTTGTGATTGAATGATCCTGATTACTTCTTTGTTCTTGTTCAATCTAATATAATTAGCTAATCTTGTGCTATTTACGTAGAAGTCCAGATTGTTGTTTGCAAAAATTATTTTCATTAGAATTATTTGTTCATCTTCTCTTTTTATTTATGTTTAGATTATCAACAGTTGTGTCGACGTTGTGCACCTAGTGAGTCACAACCTGTACACATCTACAATCCACATCAGTTCTGTCAGGGTTTTTTTAAACTTGTGGAGTCCACAATCCACATCAGTGAGTCACAAGTTATTGTATTAGCTTTAACTATATTGACATTTTGATGAAAACAATGTGATGTTTCTTGTATTTTAATAGTTCAAAGATGCCTCCGAAGTTGCCATCAAAGCAAAATGACCGCGGAAAGGGAAAGGAGCTAGAAGGAAATGTAATAATGACTTGGTTTTATTAATTTTATTTATTTTTATACAAAATTTTAAACAATTCAGACCTAAAAAATTGACATTTTGTTATTGTCATCTTTGTGTGTTTTGAAGAACAATGTTGAGAATGATATCGAGGCACAGATTCTTCTTTCAGATGAATCATCTCCTGAGGTTAAAGAACAAGAAACTGATCCCAATGTTAGAGGTAAACCTCAACACAAACGATTGCGTACTTCCTCTGTGTGGAATACATTTGAAGAGCTTCCTAAAGGTCCTGATAATATGAAAAAAGCTAAGTGCAAGAAATGTGGTTATGAATGTTCTAGTGATACAAAAACTGGCACGAGTAATATGCTTAAACATCAAAGAAGTTGTCAAAGGACATATGATATTTGTCAAATGTTGTTGATAAAAAATGAAGGGTCATTGTCCATTCGTTCTTCTAAATTTGATCCTGAAAAATTCCGTGAGTTGTTAGTTTTGGCTATTGTGAGACATAACTTACCATTCTAATTTGTTGAGTATGAAGCAATTCGAGAAATATTTTCTTATATTAATGAGGATATTAAATTGATTAGTAGGAACACTGCAAGGTCTGATTGTCTGAATATTTATAAAGTTGGGAAAAAAAGTTTCAAAATCTTTTGCATTCATTTAGTGGGAGGATATGCTTAACTTCAGATTTGTGGACTTCTATTGCTACTGATGGATATCTTTCTCTCACTGCTCATTATATATCTGAAGACTGAGAATTGCACAAAAAGATAATAGCATTTTCCTTCATGCCACCACCACATACCGGTATAGCATTATTTGAGACAATTTATAAGATTTTAAGTGAGTGGGGACTAAAGAAGAAGTTATTCTCTATAACTTTAGACAATGCATCTTCAATTGATGTATTTGTGCAAATGTTGAAAACACAGTTGAAGTTGAATGATGCTCTTCTATTTGATGGTGATTTCTTTCATATTCGTTGTTGTGCTCATGTTTTGAACTTGATAGTAAATGAGGGGCTAAAGGAAATTGAGGAATGTGTTGTCAAAGTTCGGGAAAGTGTTAAATATGTCAAAAGTTCACAAGTCAGAAAACAAAAGTTTTTATATTGTGTTGCACAAGTGTTACTCAATACAAAGAAAGGATTGTGTCAATATGTTCCTACGAGATGGAATTCGACATATCTTATGCTTGAAAGTATTATTTTCTTTCGACGTGCATTTCTTCATTTAGAATTAAGTGATTCTAATTATAAGAATGCCTTGTCACCTGATGAACGGGATAAAGTGGGAAAGATTTGCAAGTTTCTAGGGATGTTTCATACAATGACATGTATCTTCTCTAGAGTGAAATATCCTACAACAAACTTATACTTCAAACAAGTTTTTCTCATCCAACAAACATTGATAACATCAATGGAAGATTTGAACTCTTATACAAGAAACATGGCATCAAGAATGATGAGTAAATTTGAGAAATATTGGAAAAACTATAGCCTGATACTTGGTGTTGCTGTTGTCTTAGATCCTCGCTACAAGATTCAGTTTGTGGATTATGCCTTTCAAAAGATCTATGGAGGAAGTTCTATGGAAATGAGGAATTTTCGTCGCACACTTGATTCTTTTTTTGAGCATTACAAGAACATAATTTCTATGTCTTCTACATCTTCTCCAAGTACATCAACAAAGAATGCAAAAAATGAAAACTTGCATGATGAGATAGATGATCTAAAGGTATTTCAATTCTTTAACTTCTTGTTTAAATTTCAATAAGTGACTTTTCTATGAGATAGATGAAAACTTGTTAGTTTGTGTGTGTCTAGTTGACAGCAAAGTATTAAAATTCCACTTTTGTTGTAAGAAATCCTTATGTTAATTTTTTTTTGTCTAGTAGTTGACAACATTTTTTTTTGTTGCAAGAAAACTTGCCCTTTGATATTGTGACCATGCCGACCCGAGGGTTCGGTACAGAGTTGCGCCAGAGGAAAGGGATCACAGCCATGCCAAGATGGCGAAGGTGCAAGAAATGATAAAAGAAAAAGAAATAAGGAGTCACCACCTAGTCTTTAAAGGAAAGACGAGGAAAACCACAAAAAGATGAATGCCCCAAGGTTCAGATGTGAAGGCTTGATGTCTGCTAACCAGAGGATGGGTAAGGATTCCTATTACCCATGAGGAAGGTGTTAGGCACCCTTGTACCCCCGAGAAACTTGGTCTTTCTAGCCTAGATTGCTTGCTAAAGGCTAGATAGATGTCTGCTAAACCTGGATCCTACTCTAATCATGCAAATATGTATGCCATAAATTGAAGGCACAGGGGGCAATTTGGTTTTTCCCTAACCAGATGTGATAACTACTTGCATGGGAGTGATGTATGGTCTAAACTATGTCAAAATGTGTGTCAAATGTCTAAAGGATGTTGCTTGCAAAAAAACATGGAGGGGAAAATCAACAAAATGATGCAAACACAATAAAGGACAAACATGGGGGACTAAAACGCAAAATTCACAAAAAGAATGAGAATCCGGATGGAAACTGCATTCATGACTTCTATTCCAGCCTGCAAATGATGGATCAAATGTGAATGTGGCTCTAAAGGTGTGAAAATTGAACAAAGGTAGTTTCCTGAAAACTCAGGGTTTAAAGTGCAAAATTCACACATAAGTGCTAAATGAGTCAATACACGAAACTAAAGGTCAATTCATAGTGAAAACATGATTTTCAAGTGGGATCTATGATTAAATAAGAAAAAGAAATGCAATAAGTGAAAAATAACAAAAATATGCAAGAAATCGTTTCAAAACCCTAAAGGATGAATTTAAAATTAATCTAAAGGCCTATATGCGAATTGTCTGCTCAGGAATTGTTTATTATAGAGTCAGGGACTTGTGTGCAAAATTGCAGGGGCTTGAGTGTGATAAGAAAAGGTTTCCATAAAGATTAGTGTAATTATGCAAAATCTCAGGGTTAAAATGCAAAATTCACAAGCAGAAACTCATTTTTAATTTCCTAGGGGTTCAATGTAAAAGGTCTGGACCTGAATGTGAGAAATGTTGAATTTTAAAGATGATCAGAGTAATTTTGAAAAAGCTTAAGGATTCAGAATGCAATTTAACAGGGAAAGCTTATTTTAAAATGCTTCAGGGGTTTAAATGCAACTACTCAGGTCCCAAATGTAAGGAAAATAAGAAAGTAAGGGCCTAAGCTTGATAAAACATTCATGAATGCATTAAAAGGGAAAAAAACAAAGATGCAGGGGATTATATACAAATTTTGCAGAGAAAAGAAAAGAACCTAAAGTATTTAAAAAAACACAGGGGCTGACGTACAAATTACGGGACCTAAATGCAATAGACTAAGGACCTAAAATGAATAATCTAGACATATGGGGGGCTGGGCCTAAAGACCTTCTATTTGAAGATCGCCAGAAGATCACCGGCGCTCTCCCTTCACGATCCCTCCAGCGATGCATCCGTGGTTATCCAGCGGCGGAGGGGGGCGTGCGGCAGCTGAGGAAGCTTCGTGGAGGCACGACGACCATCTCCAGGTGGTTGGGCAAGGCTGGGGAGGCCTGAGGCCTCCCCCCCACCTCACGCTCCGGCGAGGACCTCTGACCGGTGATGGTGAAGACGACGAAGTGGCGCGGCGGTGACCCGGAGGCTGGAGCGGCACGGTGGTGGCTGGGAAAGCACCAGGGAATCACGACGAGGTTGAGAGGAGCGCCGGTGAGGCTCGATGAGGTCTGGAGGGCTCCTCCCACCTTAGTCTTCGGCAACAAGCACGGCGGAGGTCGTCGAGGCACTGCGGTGGTCTGGGCAACATCGTAGCGGCTCGGAGGTGCTCACGAAGGCGTGGCGTCTCTTTTTAAAGTGAAGGCGCGAAGCGGGAGTGTCTGGAGTACTCGGGTGTGCCCTCGACGGCGAACGGAGATGCTGCGGCGGCGAGGACTGAGCAGCGGCGACGACGGGGAATCTCCAGGGGGTCTCTCTGGAGTGGGAGGAGTCTAGGGAGGAGGAAGAAGAGAGGGGAAGGAAGGAGAGGCCCACGGGGAGCCTCGCCTGAGGTCAGGAGGCTCGGAGCCTCGTTGGTGGTGGTGAAACCTCCATCGTAAGTGACACAATGACAGGCAGGAGGCGTCGCTCCACTGGGGCTGGTTCAGGGAACCCAAGGGCAACTAAAGGGGCGTGCCAGAGACAGAAGACAAGAGGGAAAGAAGCTACCTGACGCGAGGAGTGTCCTCTCTGACGACTCGACGACGATGCTTTGATTCTCTGGCGATGCTCTGGCTGGATGATCCGTGATGCAAAGGATGGTGGGGATCGCTAAGGAAGATCGAGGATGCTCTTCTGGTGGATAGGGTTTCGAGAGGGAGAGGGGTTTGCATGCGCTAGTGGAGAGGTTACGCCATCCCAGGGCTTGACGGCGGTGAGCCTCTTTTCAACTCTGGCAGAGGTCCTCCACACCATCGATCTCCCTCGCAAGGGCTCCCCACCGTAGGATCGAGGGTACCCACGGAAGAGGAAGGCCCGGAGATCGTGCAGATGAAGGATCACGCGCCAGTGATCGTGCGATCTGCAGGAAATGGCGTCGGAGATGTCACCGGAAAAATCGGGGGTCACCGGCGGTGAAGGTTAGTCGGAATTATTTTTGAGTTTATAAAGTTTTCTGGTTTAAGATTTGATATGGCTTATTGGGCTTACGAAATGGACTTAGGGTTTGGTTTTGTTTTGTTTTGTTTTTCTTTTTCTTTTGTTCTATGATTTAAATTTAGGATTAATTTGATTATTTGTGATTTGATTTGGGGATTTGGATTGGTTATTTGTGTTTTAATATTTTAAGTTGATTAAGGTTTTATTTGATGATTTAAATTTAATTAAATGATTTTCTTGGTTTTAAATGGATTAAATTATTTTCTCTTGATTTTTGGTTTTGGATTTATTTGAATTCTGATTTTGATTTGGTTGATTTGGATTTGATTGGATTAAATATATATTTCAATAGTTTTCACTTGATTTAATTAAGTATTTTATTTAGGTTTTGATTTAGGGTTTAATTACTTTAGGATTTTTGTTTTATTTTATTTTTGGGATTTTCATGGATTTTAGGTTTTTTTGATTTTTAAGTTTTTGAATTAGGGTTTTGAACTTTAATTTAGGCTTCTTATTTATGTTTTATAATTTTAATTAAACTTGTGGTTAAGGTATAATTAATTGGTTTTAAATTAGGGTTTTAATTATTTTAGGTTTTTGTTTTGGGATTTTCATGGATTTTAGGATTTTTGATTTTAAGTTTTTAATTAGGATTTTGTGATTTTAATTTTGGGTTTTTGTGTTTATTTAGGGTTTTTGGATTTTAAATTAAGGTTTATTGGTTTATTTACGGTTTTTTGATTAATTTGGGTTTTAGACTTCAATTAATTAGGGTTTTCATTGGATTTTGACTTTAATTAGGATTTTCACTTAATTACTTGAATTTGAAATGGATTTAAGTGGATTTTATTTGATTTTGACTTCAATTAGGGTTTTTGTTTTATTAATTGGATTTTAAGTGGATTTAATTTGATTAAGTGGGTTTTAAATGTGTTTCGTTTCATTTTAATTTGAATTGGGTTAGAGTGGGCAAGTGTGGACCTCATTGGGCTTGTGTGGGCTTAAGTGGGCCTGGATTTTGGTGGTCGCAACCAGAGTATCATCCAGAGGTGCCTGCTGCCAAGTGACTTCAAAATCGGGGTGTCTACAGATGCCCCTCCCTGAGCGAGGTCAAGGGAATTAAGACCGATGCTTAGGGTTGACAAGACACCCCACCTGAGTCCGCGGGAGAGTGATATTTGCCGTGGGGCTGTGAGCCACTTATTCGACAGATGCACTGAAATGTCATGACTCGTGGCTTATGCATGATGCAGATGCAAGGAATGACCCTGATGCTGGGTGATGCATGGGGGTGATGCTGAAAATGAGAGGGTAGCTCAACTCTCGGAGGGGAGCGTGAGGCACTCCCGACTCGTGCCAAGGGGTGTCCGGGCAAGTCTGTCCGACTTATAGGCTGGGGTAGACCTGGCGAATGACGGACCTTCTAGCCCGGGAGGATGCTTGGCAAGATGCCGGACTTGCCGACCGAGGGATAGACTGATGACAGATGTCAACCGGATAGTCTGGGGGTATCATCCTACTCCTAACAATATGACGGTTGTCGTCCGGATAGTTCGGGGTATCAGCCCACTCCTGACAGGGTGACAGTTGTCAACCGGATAGTTGGGGTTATCAGCCCGCCGATGAGTTGACGGATTCGTCAACGGATAGTTTGGGCTATCAGCCCGCTCTTGACAATATGACGGTTGTCAACCGGATAGTTTGGGATATCAGCCCAAGAAAAGGGGCATTAGATAAAACTACGATACTCGCAAACTAAGGGTCAAAGCACGATAAGTTGATGAACCTACCGACCGGATAGTTAGAATTATCCGTCCAATAGCGAGTTGACGGACTCGTCACCGGATAGTTAGGGTTATCAGCCCAATTGCGAGTTGACGGACTTGTCACCGGGTAGTTAGGGCTATCAGCCTAGGGAAAGTTTAGCACAACATCTAGAAAAACACCTGATAGCGGCTAACAAAGCAGGATAGTAAACACGTCAAGAGAGAAGCTGCCAGTGACGGTTCAAAAGTTAGGATAACTGAACTAGTCAACGGAGAAGCAATCGGCAACGATTCGGGAGGAGGATAGACGAACTAGTCAAACGAGAAGCAGTCGGTGACGGTTCGAAAGATAGGATACCGAATACGTCCACCGAGATGTAGTCGATTACGGTTCGGAAAGCAGGATAGACGAACTAGTCAACCGAGAAGTAGTGGGTGATAGTTCGAAAGGTAGGATACCGAGCTAGTTAATCGAGAAACAGCCGATGACAGTATGGAAAGCAGGATAGACGAACTAGTCAACCGAGAAGCAGTCGGTGACAGTTCGAAAGGCAGGATACCGAGTTAGTCATACGAGAAGCGGTCGGTGACAGTTCGGAAAGCAGGATAGACGAACTAGTCAACCGAGAAGTAGTCGGTGACAGTTCGAAAGGCGGGATACCAAATACGTCCACGGAGAAGCAGGCGGTGGCAGTTCGGAAAGCAGGATAGACGAACTAGTTAACCGAGAAGCAGTCGGTGACGGTTCGGATAGCAGGATAGACGAACTAGTCAACCGAGAAGCAATCGGTGACGGTTCGGAAAGCAAGATAGACAAACTAATCAACTGAGAAGCAGTCAGTGACAGTTCGAAAGGTAGGATACCGAGTTAGTCAACCGAGAAGCAGTCGGTGACAGTTCGGAAAGCAGAATAGACGAACTAGTCAACCGAGAAGCAATCGATGACAGTTTGAAAGGTAGGATACCGAATACGTCTACCGAGAAGCAGTCGGTGAAGGTTCGGAAAGAAAAATAGACGAACTATTCAACCGAGAAGCAGTCGGTGACGGTTTGGATAGTAGGATAGACGAACTAGTCAACCGAGAAGCAGTCGGTGACAGTTCGAACAGTAGGATATCGAGTTAGTCAATCGAGAAGCGATAGGTGACAGTTCGGAAAGCAGAATAGACGAACTAGTCAACCTAGAAGCAGTCGGTGACAGTTCGAACTGTAGGATATCGAGTTAGTCAATCGAGAAGTGATAGGTGACAGTTCGGAAAGCAGAATAGACGAACTAGTCAACCGAGAAGCAGTCCATGACAGTTCGAATGGCTGGATATCGAATACGTCCATCGAGAAGCAGTCGGTGACGGCTCAGAAAGCAGGATAGACAAACTAGTCAACCGAGAAGCAGTCGGTGACAGTTCGAAAGGCAGGATACCGAACTTAGTCAACCGAGAAGCAGTCGGTGACGGTTCGGAAGGCAGGATAGATGAACTAGTCCACCTAGAAGCAGTCAGTGACAATTCGAAAAGCAGGATAGATGAGCTAGTCAACCGAGAAGCTGTCGGTGACAGTTCGAAAGGCAAGATACCGAGTTAGTCAACCGAGATGCGGTCGGTGACAGTTCGAAAGGCAGGATACCGTGTTTCCAACCGAGAAGCAGTCGATGACAGTTCGAAAAGCAGGATAGACAAATTTGTCCACCGAGAAGCAGTCGATGACAGTTCAAAAGGCAGGATACCGAATACGTCCACCGAGAAGTAGTCGGTGACGGTTCAAAAAGCAGGATAGACGAACTAGTAGACCGAGAAGTTGTCGGTGACGGTTTGGATAGTAGGATAGACGAACTAGTCAACCGAGAAGCAGTCAGTGACAGTTCGAAAGGCAGGATACCGATTTAGGGTAGCTGACGAGATACCGATATCAAGAAAATAATACCAAAAGGCAGTTGACATGCCCCTGGTAACAGGAGAATAATACCAAAAGGCAGCTGACATGCCCATGGTAACTGGAGAATAATACCAAAGGCAGCTGACATGCCCATAGTAAAAGGAGAATAATACCAAAGGGCAGCTGACATGCCCTTGGTATCAGAACGCTAAGGATATTGCTAAAAGAGAGGAACAAAAGAAAGTTGGGGGCCTGGATAGCCGGTTTAGCCAACAGCGGTCTGCCAGAAAATACTTGCTTGTGAGCGCACCTTGAACTACGACTGCTTTACTTGCTCGCTTGATGTTATTGATGCTGTAGAACGATGATAGTTGATCCGGATAAACTGTTCCTTTGATTCTACGCCGATACGTGGCGTTCGGCTGGATAAAGGCTTCACGAGGGCATTATTTCTTCTTTGAATAAGACGGACTTGCAGGATGATTGCTGACAACTCTGGGCTTGTTGTTCTGTAGTTGACTGGCTTATGGGGAGTTAGTCTTTGGCACCGGACTATCGACTGTGCTCTCGCCTACTGGTTGGGAGAGTACTGACATTCTGACTTTGCTCTGATCTTAGAAGCTCATGGCTGTCGTTGTCCTCGTTTTTGTGCTCAGGCTATGGAGCAGACAACATGTTCTGGATGAAGATACCGTCCCAAGAAGGGTCAACCAACAGGACAGCTGACATGCCCCTGATTGACGAGGAAGGCTACCACCACAAAGGTAGCTGTCATGCCCCTGGTATTCGGTATCCTCTGCCAGGTCTTTGGCCAAGGAGTAGCTGACACGCCCTTGGTTTAGGACCCAACAAGTCCTTGCAAAGTGGACAAGTGATAATGCATGCAAGAATGATGGTGTTGTATTGTGTCATCCCTCAGCATTTGGAATGCTAATCAAGCTTGTTATGAGAAGGGAAGAAGACCTCGGTTCACAAGACCCTACCTGGACTTCTAGGCAGTTGGTGGCTCTTTAGGATGGATTATTCAGAAGGTTAGGCTCCGTGCCAAACTCTTGGGGACTTAAAACTACTTTTTTTTGCTTTTGGCTTATTTCTTTTCTCCTTCTTAGGCTCGTAGGCTCGCTCTAACCTTTGCTTGGGGGTATTGGGCATCCGAATTTGGAAGGGGGTTGCTGGAATTGTATGTATGGGGTGGCTAGTCCCTTTCGTTACTTGGATCTTTGGGATGCTTGCTTCGACTCCTCCCTAAGATAAGTGATAAGGGTAGAGTTGGCCTAATTGCCTCTCTCTGTAAGGGCTAGCTTCTGTCTTTGACTTCTGTCTTCTTATTTCTTTTATGTCATTGTGGATATTTTTATTTTTTCTATTTTGGCTCACACTCATGCTCGCTCCTAACATTTTATCTCCCTCTGGAGGTGTAAGACCCTATGGGAGATTGGACATGTCGCCTAACCACGTTTGGATGGTGACTCCCTCTCTCGCTAGGATGTATAGGTAGTGGCAACTGAAGAGGTGTAGACCCCTCTCAAGCAAGCTAGCTATTCCGATTCTCGTCATCAAGATGTGATGCTGATGCTTTATGCATAGATGGATATAGTTATTGACGTGTTTGAGTTACTGATGTGCACGAAAGTAAAAGTGCAAATGTTGTGGATTAGATGCACTTGGATTGCCTCTTATTATAGAAATATGCATGCATGATGGAATAGTGGATGATTGCACGATGCACAAAAGGATACTTTGCAAGGCGAAGATACATGCCTTCTGTTCATTGGTAGTTTCTTCGGATAACATGTGCTGCCTGGCTCAGGTAGCTCGACGCTATCCATGTCTCCAAGGATTGCTGCGCCTCCTAAATAAACTGGCTTGATAATGTAGGGACCATGCGAGGTTAGGTCGGAATTCGTCTCGATCGTCCAAGAGATGTATGGCTCGCAAAATTGGATCGCCTGATGTAAATTTTGGCCCCTCTGGATCGTTGTCGTGAGGTTGGAATTCAAGTGTCTCGCCATGTTCCATGTCATCATCCTCTCCTTGATAAGCGATGAGCTTTGACAGGATTTCTTCTTTGAAGGTTGGATTGGTGACGTCGAACGTCGAAGGAGAGAATGTACTACGATTTCTGCTCATGATGGTTCCTTATTGTGGTCACACTGACTTTGATGATTGACCATTGACTCTTGGACCATGAGGTTTGCTGACTGACCGGGTTGATTTGTTGCTTCGGCCACCGATGCTTCTTGTTTTATTTTTCGGATCTTCCTTTTTGTATTATGTACCAAGGAGTGATGCTGGTTGGAGGCTATCCTGCTGCTGACTGATAGGAATGATACCGCTTGGTTTTCCCTTCTGAGCTTAACTCAGGGTCCTTTCCTTTGACCCTCACCTTGTTTAAGACGAGGCTTCGACTGCATGTACCATCCAAACCCGTTTCCAAAGAGATTAATCCTGATGGTCTAGGGGGCTCCGATTGCGACTCGGCTAGGACCATGAGGGATGAGTGGTTCGGCTGCTGATGGATGGCTGCTGGCTTTGATTCTGAGGCCTTTCACTTTCCTTTCCTCAGCTTTTGATGCTCGGCTGCTGTGACCGTGCCCCTTGGCCTGGGGGCCGATCCGGCGCCGGGGTCGTGCCAGAGGGGGGAGGAGGCCACAGCCATGCCGAGATGGTGAGGGCAAGAGATGGAGGAGAAGGAGAGAAATGGAGCCGCCACCTGGTCTTTTAAGGGAAAGATGAGGAAAACCACAAATGAATCACTAAAAGTGAATGAATGAGATGCAAACATGAAGGCCAAATGTCTACTAACCAGAGGATGGGTAAGGATTCCTATTATGCACGGGGAAGGTGTTAGGCACCCCCGTACGCCCGAGAAACTCTCTTTCCAGTCTAATTCGCTTGCTAGAGGCTGAATGAGTGTTTGCTATGCCTAGATTGTGTCCTAATCATGATGATGTGTGTGCCAAGACAAGACTGGATGGATGTACATGACGATGTGCAAAAATTACGGAGAAATCCACATGAATTGACAAAAGCGCAGAAAATTACATGAAATGACGATACTTTTGTAATGAATGCCTCCAAAAACCATGTTGATGTCAAAAGGATAAGAAGTCGAGTCAACCCAGGTTCTTGGAATCATGAAAAAGTCGTGAAAATCAAAAAGGGGAAAAATAATCCGTGATAGGATCAAATGTCGGTAACCAGGCCTGTTAATGTACGCCCTCGGGCGATGAAATGCAAATCAAATATAAAAAAAATATGAAATGTAGGATTAAAGTGAATCAAATCGGATAATGGATAAGAAACTCTAAGGACAAAGTAAAGAAAGAAATCCATGAAGGAAAGGCATAGGATGCCGGCTCGCCAAATAGGGATACAAATGTGAGGAAAACGGATATGAAATGCATGGACAAATGCCTAAATGCGTAAAAACTCTAAAGGATGGTGTAGACACCCCGATTTTGCAGTCACTTGGAGGCAGGCTCCTCTGGAAGATGCTCTGGTTGCAACCATCACACCTAAACCCTAACTCCATAGAACCCTAAGCCCATTAGGCGCAGACAGACCCACTTAGGCCCACACAAGCCCATTAGGCCCACACAAACCCACTCAAACTTAATCCAAGCAAAAACCACTAATTAAAAACCAAGTTAAGCAAAATCCACTTAAAATCCTAATTAATCAAGTGAAAACCCTAATTAAAATCAAAACAAAGTGAAATCCATTTTCAAACCACTTTAATCCATTTAATTTCAAAGAAAAACTAAATTAAACTTAAAAAACCCTAAAAAAAACTAAAAGTCATTTAATTACGTTAAAAAACCCTAATTTGAACCCAAAAACTTTAATTAAAATCCGAAAAACCCTAATTAAATTAAAAACCATGTCTAAAATCTAAAAAACCTAAATTAAAACCCAAAATTCCAATTAAAACCCAAAAACTTTAATTAAACTAAAAAAAT
>JAMKQA010029801.1:0-18786 GCA_024699735.1 Posidonia australis
TGGGCTCAACCAAGGTTTAATGGGCCTAAATGGGCCTTCATGGGCCCAATTGAGTCCCCATGAACTAAAAGGCCTAGGTTAGGGTTTGAACTCAGCCAACAGACCCCTCCTGCAAGATTGGTAAAATTGGGGTGTCTACACCTGTCATAAGACTTGATCCCATTCAAAGACAATTCTCTTACTAACTTGTAGTCATGACATATCTAAGCTTACAGGGGACAGACACTCATATACACATGTATAACTATATATTTGAGATGTCATACATATTCACAAAACAACTTGTCACTACCACATTGAATCTACTTTGTGGGATCTCTACTCAGTTAGGTTGGGTTACTGCTGCTTGTGAATCCCTAATGCATTTTAGTCCCATCCCTAACCTAGATTTTTGAACTAAGGCTAATGCTAGTCCCGTAGTTAGAGGATCAATTGTATTATCTTTGATACATATAAAGTCCACAACTATAATTCCATCAGACACAAGTTCCCTTACAGACTTTAGTTTGACTTGAATGTGTCTCCTTTGCTTTTGATTGTACTTGGAACTATTGATTTTAGCAATCATTGTCATACTATCACAATGCACTTAGATTGCAGGAAGAGGCTTCTTTATCATAGGTAAACTAAACATAAGTCCCTTTAGTCATTCAGCTTCCATCTTAGTTTCATCCAAAGCACATAACTTTGCATCAAATGTAGATTGAGACAGAATGGTCTATTTCTTAAACTTCCAGGCGACAGAGCTGCCACCTAACGTAAATACATACCCTGAAATCCAATTAATTCCAGAGTTCTTAGCTATCCAGCTAGCATTACTATACCCTTCCAAGACAGAAATATGTTTTTCATAATGCAACCCAAGGGAATTGTTCCCTTTAAGTACGTAAGAACTCTATCCAAGGTCTCCCAATGGATTCTATTTGGACAGTTTGAGTATCTAGTTAACTTGCACACCGCCAATGAAATATCTAGTATTGTGCAATTTGCAAGATACATCAAACTACCAATGATCTGTGAGTATCTTAATTGAGACATAGGAATTCCACTTTCAATCTTGTACAGAGGTTTCAAAGAATCATATTGGGTTGTTATAGGTCTACATATAGTATAGTCGAATCTCTCCAAAGTTTTCTCATCATAATGAAATTGAGAGAGAACTATACTATCAATTGACTTAGTGATTTTAAGCCCTAGAATCATATCAACGACGCTCATATCCTTCATTTCAAGCTTGCTATATAAGCATGATCTTGTCTCATTAATAATACTTAAATTAGATCCAAACAATAGTATATCATCTACATATCAACATAGAACAATATATTCATTATTGATACTTTTGTAATAGACACACTTATTAGACTCATTAACACTGTAGCCAAAAGAAAGTATAATTTGATCAAACTTTTTATGCCACTGTTTAAGAGCTTGTTTTAGTCCATACAAAGACTTCACAAGTTTACACACTTTTCTTTCATTCCCTCGCGCTACAAAACATTTTGGTTGATCCATATAAATCTTCACTTGAAGATCACCATGCAAAAAAGCAGTTTTTACATCCATTTAATGTATGGTGATATCATATATGGATGTTAGCGCTACAAGCACTTTAATTGTAATCATATGGAAAACACATGAATACGTATCAAAATAGTTTATTCCCTCTCGTTGTATAATTCCCTTGGCTACCAATCTAGCATTATACTTAATGAATGTTCCATTTGGATTTAATTTATTCTTAAAAATCCATTTACATTTAACAGTTGTACACCCAAGAGGTAGATCAACCAATTCCCATGTCCCATTAAAGACAATTGATTGAATTTCACTGTTAATAGATTCCTTCCAAAACTTTGCTTCTAGTGAAGTCATAGTTTGTTGGAAGGTTACAAGATCATCCTTCACATTGAAAGTAACAAAGTCACTTCTGATATCTTTAGATATCCAAATTCTCTTGCTTCTTTAGGCTCAGTTATTTCCATAGACTGATCTGGTCTGGAAATAACACTATTAGGTTCATCCCCCACATTTATCATCCTTTCCACATAGTTAGGAATGGAACAAAAAGTAAGGGTAGGATCTATAGAAGAAATACTTTAAGGAACACCTGTTTTCATGGAAAACACATTCTCAAAGAATGTTGCATCACAGAATTCTACTATAGTGTTAACATTTACGCTTGAAACATTAGATCTTATGACTAAGAATCTATAGATATAACTTGTTTCCACATAGTCTAAAAATATGATATCTACTATTTTAGGTTCTAATTTCTTTTTCTTGTATTCTGGGATTAGTACTCACCCCCACACTTTGAGATATTTAAGACTTGTCTTACGAACTCTCCAAAGCTCAAAAAGACTACTTTCTTTATACTTATGGGAAACTCTATTCAAAATATGGCAAGTCGTATTTAAAGCTTCTCCCCACATGTAACTAGAGCTTTGCAATAGAGTATTTATCATATTTGTAAAGGTTCTATTTTTTCGTTCTGCTATCCCATTAAACTATGGTAAATAAGGAGCTGTCACATTATGTACAATACCGATACTTTGATAGTATTGTTGAAACATGTTAAATGTGTATTCTCCACCTTTATCAGATCATAATCTTTCAAGTACCTTGCTAGTTTGAGTTTTATTTTCACTTTTATAAATTAAAAATTTATTAAGAGTCTCATCTTTACTTTTCAGTAAATAGACATAACAGTATCTACTACAATGATCAATGAATGTGATGAAATATTTTTTATTATCCTTAGTTATCATGCCATTAAACTCACAAACATTTGTGTGCATTAAATTAAGAATATCTGAATTTCTATTAATCACATGGAAAGGTTTCCTAGGTTGTTTAGCTTGCACATATATTTCACACTTATGTTTTCTATCAATGGCAACCTTAAAAATAAGATTCAAATTCATCATTCTTTTTAGGGAATCAAAATTAACATGCCTTAAACGTTCATGCCAAATATTAGAAGATTCATTACTATAAACAATAGAATGAACATTATCATCATTCATATATGCATTGTTAATATGTTCAATATGAAGTTTAAATAGATCTTCAATATCACACAAATAACCTTTTCTATAAAAAAAATACTAGTACTTAAATGTAAAACAACAACTTTATTACATTTACAATCTAAACGAAAATCCTCTCTAGCTAATATAGGACTAGTTAGGATATTCCGGTGTATCATAGGAACATGCCTGACTTTGTGTAAAGTTAGAACCTTTCCAAAAGGAAATTTCAGTTCCACACGATCCTCACTTTTCACATCTGCAGTCGTCAGGTCCCCAAGCATCACTGTCCTCCGGTTAACGAACTAATAAGACACAAACAAAGACTTATCAGCGCAAACATGCACATTAACTCCGGTGTCTATAATCTAGTAATGTGGTTCATAAATAGTAAATAGTTTAAGTTTTACAGTAAAATACCCATCATTGTTTTCAAGAGCAGAAGTCATCATGTTGATTAGCATTCCATCAGTGGTCTTAGGTAACTTGGCTTTCTAGGACGGACATTCTTTTGCCCAATGCCCTACCTGACCACAAATCTAGCACGGTTTGTTCTTGGGTTTTTTCTAGGTCTTGGTCTTTGCTTTATTTTTTGTTTTTGATTTTCCTTTCTGATCCTTATTTGGTTTGTTATCAACTGTCACATTGATCTGAGCGTTGCTTTCGACAAGCATCACAATTTTCTGGCTCCTGTGTTTTTTCTCTATTGCTATGTCAATCATAAGATCATCAAGAGTCAAATTTCCCTTCTTATGCTTGAAATCTAGACTGAAATTCTCCTAAGACTTTGGAAATTTCTTAATAATTAGCATAACAATAAATTTTTCAGGCAACTTTATGTCTACCTCTTGAAGGCCATAACACAGAAATAAAATTTCAAAAGCCTGTTCAGTCATCGACTTGCCCTTGGTCATCTGATACTTCAAAAACTTGGAAACAGAATACTTCTCTAGACCTTGGTCCTTAGTATTATATTTCCGATCTAGAGCACCCCAAAGTGCCTTTACTGTTGTGGAGGAGGAAGTATTGTATACATCAAATAATACATTGGATAATGCTGATAGTATACAACAACGTGTCAGTTGATCCTTCTCCTTCCACTCAACAATTTTTTCTACACTTTTAGGGTCAAAAGTATCTAGCTCAAGACAGTCAGACTCTAACATGGTTAACCAGATCTTCATACGTTGTTGCCAATGTTTGAAGGGGGGACTAGAGAATTTATCTGGCATTCCAGCCATGTCCACCCTAGATCTAATCGAGATAGTACTAGACATATTAAATAACACTATTTTCTCTAAGAATGTTGGAATAAAACATGAAATCACATGTATAAACATATTGATTAAGATTATTAACATGACATTAATAGTCATACCATATGATCCAGGAAAAATTAAGAACAAACAATACATGGAATAAAACCAAAATAAATAAATAAGGTTAGAAACCATCCGATCGAGTCGTCCTGAAGGACTAGCCTTAAAGAAAATAGCGACCTTCATGTCGGTACACAGGGTTTCACGCTATTCCTCCTAGGATATAACGATCCAATCGATGGAGAATGTACCGTATTCTCGTCTACACTATGACCACACCTTAGTCACTTTTGATTGAAGTAGTATTGAGAGGAATCACCATTTTAGGGCACAGAATCGTTTAAGCGTAGAAAACAGAAGGGGAAAAGTACGTGAGAAGAGAAAAAAAGAAGTCTTACTCAAAATCAATGCCCCTTTGTCTCATATACCCGTTCACATGCCTGTCGGAGGTTAGATTTGAAAGGGTCAATTGTGATTAAGTCAATAAGGCCCAAGCCTACAAGAAATTAACTAATGTAATTTTATGCAAAAATAACATGGAGACTAGAGGCCATTCCCAAAAGTCCGAAGCTCGAGTGTGAGCCTGCCTGGTCCGATGCATGTTTTCATCTATGTCTAGTCCAAGTTCTTGTAAACATTTGTTGTAGAACTCCTAGGAAATAAGACCATGCAAGTTTTTACACTTCTCCAATGTGGAACTAAAGTCCCACATAGATGCACAAAAAATACCCTCTAAAACATTCTTTCCAAAAATTTTCCTCTCTTGAACTTACACTTTTGGATTTACCACTAAACATTTAAATCTTATTGATAAAGGCAATGTAATGAACTTAACATGAACATTATTTAATCAAGAGTCATGGATCCAATTAAGTTCAATTTAAATCTGATTAATTAAATGTACAACATAATATATGTAATTTTAAAATACAACTTTTTGATTATGAATACAAGGGTGTCAATAATACGGGTTTGCAAGTCGGGCATGTGTTGAACATGTGATCAACCTGGCCCGTGTAAGCCCACCCCATTTGACAAAAGGATTTTTTTTTTTTTGTTAACGGTCTAGATTTTTTGATTACCCCTGGAAACGAACCCGGGGGGCGAGGTGAGTTTTGCCTTCTCCAAGTCACTGTGACAATGAGGCATTGTCTCATTTGACAAAAGGATTGAAAATTGAAAACACCAACACCAACACCAACGTGGCCTGACCAGTGCAAGTTTTGAGGGTTACCTGCAATATTTTCAACATGGGGCATGCTTACATGCAACAATTTGGAGAAGTCCAGAGAAATATTATTGGGGAAAGGGATGTGGAATTTTCTGAAGGAGATCGACGCTAAATACTGAGGTGCATCGTCCATGATCTTTTTCCAAGCATGTCCCATGTTTCCGTTTTTTCCCACGGTAATTTAAAATCTCAAGAATGAAATTTCATTAGGGAGGCCTTAGGTTGTGATGGACTTGTCAAGAACTATACAACCAACAAAGGCTTTTATGGAGTTGTAAAAAAGGTACAAATCGAGTTTGGCAAGCTTGAGCTCGAGTACCAGTCAAGGTTGACTTATCCAGGGTGGAAGAGATGGTTCAGTGTAAAGCAGCATTTGATGTGTGATGCACCAACACCATAGATCAGAGCCGACTATATATAAGCCAATGTTTGAGCATGTGTACGTCCTTGGAAGTGCCTTTTTAGTTTTTACCACGGGTGCATTCAACATGTCCATGGTGAATGAGTTGAGTTCAAGGACGTTGTCAACATGTCGTCGTTCTTTTGATCTGATGGTGGGGGTTGGTCGACGTCGATCTTCACCATTTTGAAGGACGTTTCTTCTCATCGTTGGTGCCCTTTCTTAGTTGCTCCATTCTACTCCAACGGACACCGGCTAGAATGTAGGAGGCAAAAGACAATGACGATTATTTTGAACTCTAGGATGATGCCGTAAACATTTGAAATGAAATTAGACGTATGAACAGAAACAATCACATTAGTCATGGTCTGATACTTAAGTCAAAACTTGATATGAGATGTGGTGTCAGCTCCTTAGAGTTGATGAAGATCCAACAATTGACAATAGTTGCAATGAGATGATTTGTTACTAAAATAGTGTTTGGAAATGTTTTTTTACACCAACTTATTGCGTTAAATGTTTATTGTCAAATAAGTATTTATAAACGAACTAGTTTATTGAACTTTTCCAGAAAAACTGTCTGTAGCATTTTAGTTCATTTTAAACTATTGAGGTAGCTTTTAGAAAAGCTAATGAGTGTTAGATTTTTGGAAAATTATAAATATTAGCCATAGTTTTTTCAATGATATTATAGACACCTTGGTTTCTGGCCAATGTTGACAGACAGACCCCTAGTTCCTCCCAACTCCTTTCATCCAATTAAGTCCAAAACCTAAAACCCAGCCTGTGTGCTCTGGCCCAATGACACGCGCGGCCCTAACACGCGTCAAGGCCAAGGCAGCACTACAGGCACCGCCTGACTGGTCAGCTAGGGGCATGTCAGCTACCCTCTTGGTCGACATCAGTGGCCCCCCTCCAGTACCAGGGGTATGTTAGATGCCCATATGATTCACCTCCAGACAGGGGCATGTCAGCTGCCCACTTGGCAGACTTCAGCAGAGCATCCACAGGCAAGGGTATGTTAGTTGCATTTTGGCAAGTAGACGCTTTACTGGGTGTTTCAGGCCATGTGTTTGGCGCAGATCGGCAGCTCCACATAAAAGGTCAAAGGGGGGAAATGGATAGAGGCAGATCATCGAGCAGTTGATCAAGACTCCAGAGACCGGGGAACTCCAGCATGGACCCCCTCGTTCAGGAGCCGCGTGGCAGCTGTGCGTCGGACATGCGAGTTTGTGCCAAGGGCTCCAGGGGCCAACATGCAGCAAAATGTACCCCCCGCATACCCACACAGAGGTCGGACCTGATAGGTCATGATAATGTATCCAATCTATGTCCTTAAAAGGAGTAAGTGTCTTGGCCGGTCCAGATGATATGGTGGAGTCATTCAAAGAAGTTGGTCACAGAAGGAAATAAAAGGACACACAGTGAAAGAGCATATGTTCTTCATTCAAATTCGAGTTCAAGAGCACAATCATTGAAAGAAATTACAGAAATATGTTGCATATGCTCGAATCAGCTTTTCCCTCCAGTTCGGGGCCTCTTCGAGTTGCTAGCATTGTTGAACAAGGGAGCGCCAGGAGCTACTTCACTGATTGGCCAATCCACCTACGTATATGTCCTATATGCCTCAGAGCAGCCAGTGTCTCTCACCAGAGTTAGATCGCTGGAGCTCACACCGGTTTGTAGCAAACGAGCCAGCTCAGTAGTCATGGTAGTCGAATTCTGGGGATACAGCCAGAACATGGCAGGCATGGGAGATTGTTCAAAAGCATCATGGCAGAAACCAAACTGGCGCAGGACATGAGTAGGGCGATACTCCACTCCTCCAGTCAAGCCGGGAAGAACGACCACCCTCATGTCAGTATCATTGAAGAACGCAGGGAAAGGCTCCACAGTTGATGGGATGATCCGCTAGGTGATCAGACTCCCGAATAGCCCCTCCAGCTTTTCATAGAACTCCCATACTCCAGTGATGGTCCAAGAGTGCCCGCTTTGGAGGTAGGCCTCCAATGCTGGTCTTTGGGGGCACAGGACCTCGACCCCCATGTGAGTCGCCAGCCACATCTGTCCAAGCATTAAGTTAGTATACAGTTATGCCAATAGCAGCAGAATTCATAATCACTTGCACTAATGCACCACAGCCGTAGAAGTGGTGACACTGGTGAAGAGTATGATCCTGACCTCGATAAGTCTCAGCTAGGATCACGGGAGCCAGATTTATTTGCTTGCTTACCACTGCCAAGGCGATCTCAGCTACCTCGATTGCTACAGTCATCCGGCCATGACTAAAAATGAGCTCCCCAAGAAAACGGAGGACGAAGCCGCTCAGCATAGAGCGCCTCATGACCACTTTATCAAGGAAGTCCAAGCGAAGCATGGGTTCAGAGCCGTCTGTACAGATTAGGCGCCTCCCGCATTCTGTAGTGTTCAGGCCAATCAGCTAAGAAAGGACGGATGCATACCCGTCTTGGTGCATAAAGACTGGAGACCCTAGCAATTGTGACAGGCCACAGATCCGCCTAGTTTCTTCCAATGTGATAGTCAGCTCCCACCCAAACCGAAATACATGGTGGACCGGTTTCCAGAATCTAGACACGGCGCTTAGGAGATACTGGTTCACCTCGATATCAGTTCCCTCTTGCATTCACAAGAGACTTCCAGAATCTAGACACGCCCGGAGATTTCCCAACACCGCAGCTTCTCCCAGTCATTGTCGGAAAGCATGTCGATCCTGCACCTCAACACATCTTAGCAGTGGGGAGGAGTAACCATCGTCAAGAAACCCTAAAGAATCCACAAGAGAAGCCGTATCAAGGACCCATGTCTTGCAACCTTCCCACCTTGCCATGGAGGCCTTACCATGTCACCCCCAGAGCAGAGCACAAGTAATTGGAGGAGAGAAGTCCAGCGAGGTAGAGTCCTAGCCGTCGACGGAAGGAGGCGTCGTTGTCGGAGGTGCCGCCGGAGGAAGAGGTCGCCGATGGCAAGGAAAGGGTAGATCACAGAGGAGCCTGGAGCAGAGGGACTGTGAGAGGCGCCCCCCTCGTTCAGCCAAGGCCAGTTTTAAAGAAGGGAGAAGAGCCCGTCAAGTCCCCTGCAGCAGAGGTATCCTCCTCAAGGTCAGGGTCAGCCTTGTCACCGCTGCTCCCAAAGACAACATCCTCCAATCGGTATCCCTATGATAGGAGGGTTAGTCATGTACACAGAATGCAGTAAACACAGAATAGGGAAAGTGCTTACCTCTTCGCAGGCTTCTCGCCAAGCCTGTTACAAATGAAGAAGCAATTGTCAGAACAACTAGTTATGAGCAATTGAGAGTTAAGGCAAAGAGGAAGAATTCTTTACCTTGGCTCGTCTCATCCGATCATAGAAGTCGCTTAGCCTACCGTGAAATCGCTGAAACAGAAGCAGCAACGAATGTCAAAACAGCCAGAATTCAAAGATTAGTTTATGCCACAAGCAATGAGCAAGACTTACCTCGACCCAGTTCTTCGAGAACCACATGTCCCACTTTTGTTCCCGGAGGTCCTCCGTGATGAGGTACAGCTTACAGGCTCGCTCGTACCACTCCTGGTACTCATCATAGCTAGCAGGACAGAGAATGTATAGACTTCGGTTGACCATGATTTCAACAGCAATGGAGCGAGCTCTCGCACGGGTGGTGGCCCGGGGTACCATCTCAGTAGGAGATGGGAGTGGAATGCCGAACTCCAGAGTGAATTGATGGCGAACCCAGCCGAGCAGGTAGAACGTAGATTTCTTGAAGCAGAAGAACTTCATCTACTTCCAGCGGTTGGTTCTTGTGGAGTTTAAAGGCTCCCAGTCTAGCCTAGTGTACCGCTCAAACGACCTCAGCTCAACTTGTACAAGGCAAAATGGAACACAAGTCAGCCCACCAAGATATCATAAAACAGGGAAAGCAGTAAGCCAAGGGACAATTTGCAAACTCACATCATGGATTGACAAGAGGTCTAGGAGGTAGCGGTACGATTCATAGCTGTATACCTCAGCTGCTGTACAGTGGTCCGGCTTGCACCACTGCCGAGCGAGTGGGAGAAGTCTGGGGCGGAGGAGGAAGAAATAGTGCCCCCGCATGTAGTGCTCCATCCACCAATACTGCAGATACAGAAGAACAGGTCAGGTCATAATCATGCTGCTAAATCAAAGAAGATAACACAAAGGATTACTGTCAGCAGTGGATAGAGCCCCACGTGGGACCTTTGATTGCTCTTGACAATGATGTCCAGGCCGCAAAGCATATAGGTGTAGCTGGCTCCTCCCTAACCATACCTGTCTCGGTGGTCCAGATCGGCGAGATAAATTAGCCAGTCCATCGAAACGCAATACCCAGAGGTGTTGTAGAACATGAGGGAGATCAGCCCCATCAGGAAGTGGCGTAGTACAAACTCCACCTCCCTTGATCTCGATGCTGGATCTGGCCAAAACAGGTTCCACTCTCTGATCCAACTGTAACGAAGGTAATGCGCAGACCGGGTCAGTGGTGGACACTCACGGCCTAGGAGCTCAGTAACCTTGGCGAATCCCAAGGTAGCCTTCCCAACTATAGGCCCCTTCCTGAAGCAGAAGCCCGTCAGTAGCGCCCAGTGCTCCGGCAGAATCGCCATCTCGCCGAAGGGAACATGGAAGGTGTGAGTCTCATGTCACCATCGTTCCGCAAGCACCCGGAAAAAGTCGTAGTGCCCATGAACAGTCCGAAAGCGCAAGAGACTCTCGAACGGAGTGCGGTGCAGCAAGAGCTCTTTCAGAAAGCCAGGGAGATGCTCGAAATGCTCCAGCATCGGTGTCCAGAGACACCGCATCACTCGCTCGATATCGTCGGCCTGAATGGCAAAGAAAGGCAAAGTAAAAAATCAGTTAAACCATTCAAATTTGTGCAGAACAGGACATTGTTTACCTCAAAGCCATCACGATTGCTGATATGGTTCTCATCCAACAACCGGCCCCCGAAGTTCCTAGATTCCTACCAAAAGAAATTCAGTTCAACAAACATAAAGCATGCACAAAGAAAAGACCAGAGTAGATGGAGTATTGGGTTTTTGTTACATCTTCGGGGATGTTGGGCATCACCTCCTCTGATGCTTGGGAGCTAGAAGCAGTCCCGGATCACATACTGGAGCTGTGACCCTAAGCCTGCGAACCATAGGGTGCCCTGGATTGTGAGCTAGACCCGTGACTCAGGGCCTGCGAGCTTGAGGCTATTCCGCTCGCCTGAGTCACCTCGGCCTCGAAATCAGAATCAAACTGCATGAAACAAGGATCAGTCCGAGGCAAGAATACCAGGACTAATTGCATTCACAAAATATGAAGAACATTATTTAGAGACATGAATGTAAAAAGCATGATATCACTCCAATAAACATTATGGCATTTTAACTTCTCTTGCTCAAGAAAAATCGAAGTAATATGAAACCTAGTCACTACATGATTCAGAAACAAGGAGAACATAACTGGAGCATGTCGCAAGTATTGGGGCATTTCTCCAAACAAGCATGTGTTACCTGAGCATTGTTATTCAAATGAGCATAATGGTTTCCTTTTCAAACAAGGCAGCTATCATTTTCACAGTGTTGAGTTTTGTGAAGATTACTCAAGCAAATAATGGCATTCCTACAATGTTATATGAGTTTACAGTGGCCTATATTTCAAGCACGAAGCCAGGACCTGTGCGGGGAGGGCACCGTTGACCCGGGATGCCAGCACGACCGTCGTCGGGTGACGCCCTACCGCTGCTCAGCCCGCGAGCCAAACACTCGTCACCCCTCCAACAGGGTCCCACGTGCAGTCACTGCTCTGCCATTCCTGCGCAACGCCTTTCCAACAAGCCCCGTCGTCGGTGCCCTCAAGTAGCCCCCGAGCTCACCACCCCCGGAAGCAAAAACAATGAAGGGAAATAGGGAGAAGGGAGTTACCATGTTGCCGCCGTTCCTGCCCCTTTGCGTCGGTGGAGCACGCCTCACCGAAGTCCGTGTCCCGCACCAAGACCCGCTCTACCGTGCTCGCGCCGTTCCACCGCTCCTCACTCCCATGCACCTCTGTCGAGCTTTGCGTAGACACTGGAGCCTACACCAGGTCCTCATCCGCCGCTCCATGCCCTAGCCGCCGCTCGTGGTGGAGAAGATGAGGCAGGAGATGAGGAGATGCATATGAGGAGGGATGGCTCGTAAGGTTGGTAAGAGAGGTTTAAATGGATTGGCTTTTTATTTTGTTAATGAAGAAGGCATGCAAAAGATTGGAGAAGAAGGCCAACCACCATGCACTCATTCACACAAGAGCAATTGTCAATGGGTCCCGCGAGTTTTGAAAATTTTTCTCCAACCCTTGGTAATTTTTGCAGAACTTTGGACCACACTGCAATTTACCCAATGAAGGGCAAAATCGTCCCTAAGAAAGTCAGAAGAGACAAAAGAGTCCACGCAGCCTCCAAGACTCTAGTCAAGGTTTCTGGGACAGGAATCGCCACCCAGATCAACCCCGACAGTCAGTTTTGTAGATTTTTCCAATAGTTTCCAAAAATTGCAAACAGGTCCCTAAGACTTCTCCAGGTGCTAGAAAGTTTCCTCTTGACAAGGTCCACCTACTAGGACAGATCCAGTGAACTCGGTTTAGCACCAGCCTATCCATTACTTTGGAAAATTCTAGAATGAGTCAAACTGGAAATTTTGCAAAGAGGCCCCTATAACTTCTATATTGACCAAGAGCTCAGCACATGTAGTCACAAGTGGTGAGAATACTTCGGGTGTATAGTCAGAGCATGAGCATCACCAGTGGAACAGTAGTTTGAGTTCAGAGGACAGTCTGGGGAAAATTTACAGAAAAGCCCCTACCATTTCTTGAATTGCAAGAAGGTCCTATCTTACCAGAACAGATTGTATACCAAATTTGACTTCCGTTGGAAGATCAGAAATGCCCCGTTACACCAGAATCCAGCTTATGCTCGAACATTTTCTGAACTCTATGGCTCAAGGCAAGATTACCGTTTTGCCCCTATTAGCGTGTAGAGGGATTTTGAGCCCTGATCACCTGCTGAAGGCTCTCGCATACCCTGTGACAGTTTGTAGAGGCACCCTTTGGAGCAGAGCCAGTTGTGCACAGAATTCAGTGGAATCTGGTAGATTACAGATTTGCCCTTGCCTTCCCGAAATTCGGAGAGCACCAAAAGCGAGGCAACATCAGACCAGTAGCTCGTTCTCTTTTCTTGGTGGTTCCCAGCCGTTGCCTGTATCCTGATAACGACTCAATTTACTCATTTTCTTGCCGGTTCCCAATCATTGCCTGTATCATGGTAACAACTCGGTTCACTTTCTTTTCTTGACAGTTCCCAGCCGTTGCCTGTATCCTGGTAATGACTCGGTTCACTCTCTTTTCTTGGCGGTTCCCAATTGTTGACTGTATCCTGGTAACGATTCAGTTCACTCACTTTTCTTGGTGGTTCCCAACTATCGCCTGTATCCTGGTAACGACTCGATTCACTCTTCCTTGGCGGTTCCCAACCATTACCTGCATCCTGGTAACGACTTGGTTTACTCTTTCTTGGCGGTTCCCAGTTGTTGCCTGTATCCTGGTAACAACTCGGTTCACTCTCCTTCCTTGCGGTTCCCAGTCGTTGCCTGTATCCTGGTAACGACTTGGTTGGCTCTCTTTCTTGGAGGTTCCTAACTGTTGCCTGTATCCTGGTAACGACTCGGTTCGCTCTTTCTTGGCTGTTCCCAGCCGTTGCCTGTATCCTGGTAACGACTCAGTTCACTCTCTTTCTTGGCGGTTCCCAATCGTTGCATGTATCCTGATAACGACTCGGTTCACTCTCTTTCTTGGCAGTTCCCAGCCGTTGTTTGCATCTTGGTAATGACTCGGTTCACTCTCTTTCTTGGCGGTTCTCAGTCGTTGCCTGTATCTTGGTAACGACTCGGTTCACTCTTTCTTGGTGGTTCCCAGCTGTTGCCTGTATCCTAGAAACGACTCGGTTCACTCTCTTTCTTGGTGGTTCCCAACTGTTGCCTGTATCCTGGTGACGACTCGGTTCACTCTCCTTCTTGGCGGTTCTTAGTTGTTGCCTGTATCCTGGTAAAGACTCGGTTCACTCTTTCTTAGAGGTTCCTAGCCGTTGCCTGTATCCTGGTAACAACTCGGTTCACTCTTTCTTGGCGGTTCCCAACTGTTGCCTGTATCATGGTAACGACTCGGTTCACTCTTTCTTGGTGGTTTCCAACCATTGCCTGTATCCTGGTGTAGACACCCCAATTTTCCCAATTTTGCAGGACGGAGATGTGGTGGCTGAGCTCAAACCCTTATCAGACCATTTAATTCATGGAGACCCAATTAGGCCCATGAAGGCCCATTTAGGCCCATCAAACCCTATTTGGGCCCATTTGGGCCCAAAACACTATCTTAGGCCTATTTGACTTCATCGAAGTCCTTTGAGCCTATTTGGCCCCACAAGACTTGTTTAGGCCCATTTAGTCGTTCCTAGGCCCATTCAATTCATCAGGAAGGCATTTGGCCCGTTTGGGCCCACAAGGCCCACAAAGGCCCGCATGGGCCCACAAGGCCCGTTTAGGCCCTTCGAGCCCGACTGAATCCGCCTTGGCCCCAAAGCCCACATTGGCTCAGCCCACTTCTCATTTTCTTTCTCCAAAATCAACACTCCTTTTTCTTCCTCTTTTCCAAAATTAAACCCAATACCATATTCATTTTTCTCCTTCATTTACCAAGGTTTTCATATAACATAATTCAAATATTCCACCAACCAAAGTTTTCATATTCAAATATTCAATTTTTTCAACCATTTCCTTCTCTTCCACTGAATTCACTCTTCAACACCTCATGAGACTCACCTTGATTCTGTTCTCATCAGCCAAGCCCAAACCCCATTGAACCAGAAGCTTCCAAGGCAGCTCAGCCACTGGATCAACCACCAACAAACCTTTGGATGGCCGTCCATCATGTTGGCATCCAGAGGAACGATTGGGGGACAGCCGTTGGAGCATGTCGGGGCTGTTAAAAGCACAGCTGTGGAGTCTGTTAGTGGTCTGGTGGGCTGTTACATGTGTTTCACCTGTTGGGTTCACCTATATAAAGAGTAGAAGCCAGCCATTCAGAGAGAGAGGAGGAGAGAGTGCATTCCAGAGCTTTCCAGCACTCGAGAGTGAGGAATTGAGTGCGAGGAAGAAGCCAGAGCAATCGTGGAGGAGGCAGACAGCCACCTCTAGAGCTCCGGTGAGGAGCAGAGGTCCTCCAAGCCAGGTACGCCATTCTGGACCCTTCCAGTTCTTAATTCGTGTATTCCTAGGTCATTTTCTCTCTCCCTGAGGCAATTCAGAGCAAACCAGAGGCTTCCTCTGGTCGGAATTGCCTCCTGTGCCTCGCCGTCGCCGTTTTCCGGCGACAGAGGGGGGGGCAATCAGGAAGCTTCCTGGATCCCCGAGCCTCCTCTTCTCTTCCCCTTGGCTCCTCGAGCTCGTCGTGCCCTGCCGCACCGCTCCGCTGCCTCCAGACGTCCACACGTCGTCGCCGGAGTTCTACACTGATCCCGCCGTCGCCGGAGAAGACGACGGGATCAGTGGAGCACTTCACGCCGCAGCCCTCCCTGCTCCGCTCCGACGTTCCAGACGCCTTCCTCAGCCTCCCGCGAGCACCCCAAAGCCCTCTGGATGGCACCGCGAGCCCCCGAGCACCGCAGCAACCAGGCTCGCCAGAGAAGACCACGGCGACAGCGGTCGAGCCGTCGCTTCGCGCCTCCAGCCATTATGCCACTCCGGAGTGACCCGATGCTCCCCTCAGCGTCGCGAACCTCCCAGGAGCCACCATGTGTCGTGCCGCAGCCTTGGACGCCGCCAGCCGTCGCACTTTCGTCGCTGGAGCAGCTCGACGGCGAGCTAGGTCGGGGGCCCGTTCCCACCTTTGGGGGCCATATCCGCGCCGTTGGATGTGCCCCATGTCTCCCCCTCTTGCTTCCCATGTGGTCTGATCTAAGATCAGACCATGGGAAGGACTCTTTTGGTGTCCTCTGATGGTCGCCGGCGGTCGACGAGCTTTTATTAAAAAGAAAATAAAAATAAAAATTTGTTTTAATAAAAATACAGAAACAATGTTTTTATTGCATTTTAGCCCCTAGAGAACTTCATTTTGCAGTAGAAAGCACTTTCGACCCTAGATTTCATCATACATGCATGGAATGTGTTTTCCCATGTGTTTTCGCTGATTTGGGCTTCTGAACTTCAGCTTTCCTCGGATTTTGGGTTTTTTGCATAAAACCCCCTGCATTCTTCAGATTTGCATTCACACCTACATTTTGCATACTTTTCACATCTTTTTACATGGTTTTTTTCCCATCTTTTCTTCCTTGCTTGATGCACGCTTTCTAGCTATGTTCTGAGCTTAGTCTTTACCTCGTTTTCGGGGTTTCCCTTGGTTTTCCGTAGTTTTTTACTTGTTTTGGTTTTCCATCGCCCGAGGGCGTACAGTAAAAGGCTTGACAAAGTCGACATGGTCTCGAAAGAGGATTATTTTTTCCCCTTTTTGATTTTCTCGGATTTATCCCGCTTTCTACTGTTTTGCGAGACGCTTTCTAAGAATTTCCCAATTTTCACGGTTTTTCCTCATCGCCCACGGACGTACAGCAAAGCGGCATTAACAATGCCTACATTTGACCATCGGATTAACTTTTTCCTTTGATTTCACTTCTTCTGGATTCGACATGTTTTTGGTCACCTTCATGCATGAGCATATAGAATAAGCAAGCGCGCATTTAGCAGACCATAGACAGTAGGAAGCCTAGAAAGACCGAGTTTTCTCGGGCACATGGGGGTGCCTAACCCCTTCCCCATGCGTAACTAGAATCCTTACCCTTTCTCTGGCCTGCATTCATCTAGCATTATCCATTAGGTACGGATCACACATGGATTCTGCATTTTGTTTTGTTTCGTGATTTTCTTGTGTTTGTTTTGGTTTTCCTCGTCTTTCTATTAAAAGACTAGGTGGTGACTCCTTTCCTTATCCTTTTGTCTTCCCTTTGGTGTTTCCGAGTTGTGTCTCTTCTTTCGAATTCACCATTTTCGCCGTGACTGTATCGGACCTCCCAGTGTGTTTCCGCACACCGGAGTAGGTTTGGTGAACCGCACCTAGGGGTTCCACCGGCATGGTCACACCTGGTAACGACTCGGTTCACTCTTTTTTGGTAGTTCCCAGTTGTTGCCTGTATCCTGGTAGTGACTCGGTTCACTCTTTCTTGGCGGTTCCCAGCCGTTGCCTGTATCCTGGCAACGACTCGGTTCACTCTTTGTCCGCTCGTAGCCAATCTATCTGTACACTGACAGTGACTTGGTTCTGTTCTTTCTCTCTTTATCGGCCTGGTAAGTTCGATAACTTGCCAGCTCTCCCTTTTCTGTCTGCTACTAGTCAATCTGTCTGTACACCGACAGTGACTAGGTTCTGTCCTTTCTCTCTTTGTCAGCCAAGCAAGTCTGATAACTTGCCTGTTTTCTCATTTCTGTTCTCTCCTAGTTAACCTGCCTATACACCGACAGTGACTAGGTTCTATCCTTTCTCTTTGTCGGCCCAGCAAGTCCGATAACTTGCTAGCTCTCCCCTTTCTGTCCGCTTCTAGCCAACCTGTCTGTACACCGACTAGGTTCTATCTTGTTCCTCTTTGTCAGCCCGACGAGTCTGATATTTTGTCGTCCCCCTAGGACCTCGTTCAGGCGAACAAAACCTAGGATGTCCTCTTTCTTTTTGTGCTGGTACCCCCAAATACCCAGATGACTTCCGTCACCAATCACCTTTTCGGTCGGCAAGTCCATCAGCCTTGCCACGCCCCTCTTCTCCTCAGGCTGATAACTGAAACTGTCCGATGATGAGTCCGTCAACTCATCAAGCATCATAGCATTCATTTGCATATGCATATACCAACTAGCATCTACACGGCACATGCATCGTAATCAGGCATATTTCACATTATCAGCACATCACACATTTGCAATGCTCACTTCATCAATATTCACTTACAACACAGTAGCACTTTAGCATCAGCAACACATAGACCAGCATTCGCGTCGCTCGGAACCGTGCGCATACCTGCCTAGCTCCGGCGCGCGATCACTTCGACATCTTAGAGGGACACCACCTGCATTAGCATCTCCACCTCGGTACACGAGTCACGACCTTCGGTGCATCCACTAAATAAGCAGCTTATGGCCAATAGCAAGTTTCTTTCCTGTTTGACCAGGACGGGGTGTCTTCTCTCAACCCTGAGCAGCAGTCTTGTTTCCCTCAACTCGCTCAGGAAGGGACATCTGTAGACACCCTGGTTTCTAGCCATTGTTGGCAGACAGACCAAGCAAAGAGCGCAACTCGACGGCTGACCCGGATTTCCCCTAATTCCCCAACCAAGCCTATGAACCCAAACCAACCCAAAAACCCCCTAGTTCCTCCCAGCTCCTTTCATCCAACTAAGCCTAAAACCAAAAACTCAGCCCGTGTGCTTTGGCCCAACGACATGCGTGGCTCGCATGCGCAGCCCAAGCGCGTGTCAGGGCCAGGGCAGCACTGCAGGCACCGCCTGACTAGTCGCTTTCGTTGTACGACCTCATACCTCGTACGAGCGACATCGTGCATGCAATGTCGACTTGTCTCCCGGCGTGCCTAACATCCCAAAGCTTTCCCATGCCCTGTCTCCACCATCACCCCTGCGCTGCTTCCACTGTCACTGAAAGCCTGCAACTGTGTCGGCGAACCACTCCCTGCAACCACGCCCTGCCATCACCACCTACCAACAAGAACAACCAACCA
>JAMKQA010029802.1:0-17761 GCA_024699735.1 Posidonia australis
ATTGGTCTCTTGCATATTTTCTCCTTGGTGGCATCTTCTTTCTAGGGTTACGGCTGGATACTTCTTCTTGTACTCGAGATTTCTTCTCCTTCCACTTGTTGATTTCGTTTGGATTCATGGGGCTTTTGCTATTGGACGTGTAACACACACAATAGGCCTCAGAACAGTAACACCCATCTATTGTATGCATTTGGGATGCGTACTAGGTGACTTAAATGTCACTCACGCATGATCAAGGGTACTACTTTTTCAAGTGCATTGCATTCTAACGGTCAGGAAAATCTACCCCATTTTTAGATAATCGATTAGCGTTCCCCAAATATGTAGCCGCCACAATGTAAGGCTCTTCCCAATTTGGCTTCAGCTTTCCTTTAGGATGTGGCTTATTGATAGGTAGCTGTAACGTCCCACATTATCCACAATAATTTAAAACAAATTAAATTATAGGAAAAATTAAAGCCAAACAGAAAATATCTAACTACCAGGAACCTGTGTGTGCGGCTAGGAGATTCTAGATTATATGTCTATGCTAAACCTCTACATGCCTGCACCTGCAAACCAGAAATACGAGGAAAATGCATGAGTGACAAAAGTCACCCAATACGCACCCCAAAGAAACGGCGGGAAACAAAACGTTAATTGATTTTCTTTTAAATTCATTTCTCAAACTATTTCTCAAAACCTCACAAACCAAGCCCACTTCGACTAAAACTACAATTAGGGCACTACTAGCCCAAAACCACAAGCAAAGGCCCTCAATGGCCAAAACCACACATAGTGAGTCAAGAAGCCTAGTGTCAGGCAACCAATCTCTGGCCACACGCAGTCCATTGATGACGGACCACAGTGTTCTGCACTGCCACGGTGACGGCCACCCTGTGCAGGAGCGTTCATCGTCTCGCGATTCTCCCTCTCTGGAGAACCCTCAAAAGCCAACCCCTCCCTGGGAAGGCTGTTCTGTCTCTCAGGACGCTACCAGCTACGGGGCACATGTCCCACCTGCACTAGCCACCACAGGGTACGCCTCCTCAGGGTGTCCTCCACACATGGTGCTCAAGCGGGAGTGTCATACCTCTACACCCGACAATACCCGAACCATAGTGCTCACGGCGACAACAATAGTATCATACCTCCCTATCATGCCACAAGACACGTCAACCCACGGACTACAACCCTAACCTCGAGACGACAGTCAAGGAGTTTCATACCTCTAGAACCCAACGTCCCTCAACCTCAGGTATCTTGGTCCCTGACCTCAATCAGGGAGTCGTGCCCGACCACCTGAGAATGTCTTCACATTCCCTGGTCTCGATGACATGGTCCCACACTGTCTCGGCCTGCACATAGAAAACTAGGAAAATCATTTTCCAAATCTGCCAACTCATCTCTTTGAAATCATTTTCAAACCATTTTCATATCTTTGAAAACTCTTCCAAAACCTCAGCAAAACAACTCATTAGGTGTCCTAAGGGACCACCACTGACGGCCCTCAATCCAACTTAATGGGACAAAAGAAACCAATCCGGAAAACCCTCAGAAATCATATTTTACAAAAGCATTTGGGCATAGATTTGGCATGTCAAAAATAGGTTCGGTATGCCGAAAACCCTAGTTCGGTAGACTGATTTGGGTCGGTAGACCGAATCGGGTCAATGGTCAACACTCAGGCCAAAATCGATATATTGAAAATGGTTTGGTTGACCGAAATCTCTTGATTCGAGTAATCATCCAAAATCGGACGACCGAATTTTGACCATAGGATCTAATCTAACCGAAACACGGCATACTGAAATGGTTCGGTATGTCGAATTCTGTTAAAAACAGAAAACGACCCAAACCCTACATTTCAAAATTGCCCAAAGTGGGAGCTTCGATCGGACCCCCCAAACAAGCATCGAAAATCTCACATAAAACATTAGATGTAGACCCTCGAGTCTACTCCAAAACCCAACAAACAAAACCAAAATCCATTCACCATGCATCAAGATATAAAATCGCAAAGGCATAAGAGTCAAAACGACCCAAAACACAACCACCAGCATAAATGCCCATAAATCTAGCATAAATTCATAGTAAATTCTAAAACATTAAATTTAGCCTAGATTACATGCATCCTAGGCATTTCTACCATTTTACATGATTTCTACACATTAATTTGGGGATACGTTCATGAAACGAGCTCTGGCGACCCAACGCGCCCTCCGACCAGCCACTGACCTCCATCGATGACCATGACGTCCATGGAAGCTCCCTCGACCTCCAGGACACGAGCCACGCCGACGTCAAGCCTCACGGTGCCTCCACCTCTCTCACTTCTCTCTCCTTCTCTCGCAGGCGTAAGGAACAGGGGAGGAAAGATAGGGGTGATGGGTGGGGAAAGGAGTGGGGAGGGAGGGGAGTGAGGGGGAAGGGAAGGGAAAAGGAAGTGAGGGTGGAGAAGTGTGTGGCCGAGGAGGAGAAAGACAAAGATGAAGGCGAACGTTGAGCGATGGGGGTGCACGGCGTGGGCGGCTTATAAAGCCTTGCACATAAAGTAGTTGAGAACATGCTCACCTACGCACCTCGGCCACTAGCACCCTACACGAGCTCAATGACCACCGCCCAACCACTAGCTACAGCAACTGGCCCACAACGCAAGCCCCACACGGACCCCACACCTAGGCCCACACACATAGTGCTACAATGCACAGGGATATGCAAGAGAAGCCGGCCCACGAGGCCCAAGCCTAAAAGTACAAATCTACACAACAGGCTCCAGAACAGTAACACCCCTCCAGGAATAAAATTCATAAAAATGTAAATAATTATAAAATGAATTTTAACAGTGTTACAGTAACACCTCCTTAAGTACTAGATCACTTATGTTAAATTTGCATTTGATTACCTTCTTTTGATAAGCCCTAGTCATTCTTTGTCGGTAGACGCTCGCGTGTTCGGCAGTTGCGAGCTACTTCTCATCAAGGAGTTCCAAGTAGAGCAACAATGCCCACTTCTTTTCATCGACAGACATTCCTGTGTCGACCTGGACTCTTAACAATGGGATCAGGATTTCATATGGGACTACCGCCTCCATTCCAAAGGTCAAAGTGAAGGACATTTGACCCGTTGTTGTTCTTATGGTGGTGTGGTAAGCCCATAGTGCATTAGTTAGTTTATCTGTCCAATCCCATCCCTTGGTGTCTTCAACCATTTTTTTGATGATTTTAATTAGGATCTTATTAGTAGCTTCTGCTTGGCCATTTAGTTGTCGATAATAAGGAGAGGAGTGATGGAGAGTGATACCGAACTTTTTGCACAGCCTAACGAACTCCTTTGAGATGAGGATTGGTCTGTTGTCTACTACAAATGCTTTAGGAACCCCGAACTTGGAGATGATGTTCCTTTGTACAAATCGGCATATGGTTATGGCTTTGATGTTTGTGAACACTTCCGCTTCTACCCACTTGGTGAAGTACTCCATCGCAGTGAGGATGTGTAGACACCCTAATTTTACAAGTCTGCAGGCTGGAATTGTGATAGCTGGACCTTTAATCATAAATGATCCCAAAGCCAAAGAACACCCACTTAGGCCCATGAAGGCCCATGAAGCCCATCAAGGCCCGTTAAGCCCACCAAAGGCCATGGAGGCCCACTAGGCCCATCAAGGCCCATTAAGCCCATCAAATCCACTAAGACCCATTAAGCCCACTTAGGCCCATGTATCTACCCATCATTCAACCCATTTCTTCTTCTTCTTCTTCTTCTTCCAAATTAACCAAGCCAAAAAATCATGATTCAACCCATCATTTCCCTCCTCTTCCTCAACATTACCAGCCAGTAACAACCCAACCATGTCCAGCCCATCTCACCAAGTTGACCAGCCTGTTTCACCAAGCTCGAGCCAGTGTCGTCGGATGCGTCGTTGCAAGATTGGACAGCCGTTGATCGCTATCGGCGCGTGGCCAGGCATGATGGAGGTGCGTGGGGGATAGCAGTGGTGCTGGTTTGTTACGAGATGTTGGTTTCTGTTGTAGTTTGTTACGGGTGTCGTTATGGGTTGTTTGGTTTGCCTATTTAAGGAACTGGAACGAAGAAGAAACAGGGGGGAACAGAAAATTCAGAGCGAGAGAGAAAGAGAGGAGGAGATAGGGAGAACTCCAAAGAGAGAGGAGCTCGCGGAGGTGAGAAGTGGGGAATTCAGGCCACTTTTGGCGAGTAACGGAGGCAACACACGTTGCCAGGCCAGGTACGCTCTCTTCTAGCCTCATTTAGCTTCAAATTTAGTTTCCTAGGACTTCCTCAATCTTCCTTGATCGATTCCAATCAAACCAGAGGCCCTCTCTGGTCGGAATCGATCCCTAGGCCTCGCCGTCGCTGTTTTCCGACGACTTAGGAGGGGGAGCTAGTCCAGGGGCACGACTCTGGCTCTAGAAGGTTTATTCCACCTCTCCTAGCCTCCCTCATGCCTCTCCACCCTTCCAATTCCTGTTCCAATCGCTGCGGAGGCCTCCACCAGAAGATCGCCAGAGTTGCATGACGTCGTCGTCGTCGGAGAAGACGACGAAAGCCAGTCTCTGAACGCACGCCTCTTGCGTCGTCGAGACCCTCTAAGCCTCTAGGAATGTTCCACGGCACGTCCTCAACGCTCCGGAGCCTCTAGACCTAAGCCACGAGCTCTGGATCCCGCCAGTGGCCATGCTCACCGGAGGAGACGACGGCGACAACAGGCGGACCCCCACATTGCACGACCTTCCTCCGATTTGACCCCCGAGGGAAGAGACATGCTCCTCGACGCTCCCCAAAGCCTCCAGATCATGCGTCTCAGCCTCCAGAAATCCATTTCTTCTCTGACGTCGTCGCTGGAGTGCTACAAAGGCAAGGGAGGTGGGAGGCCCACTCCCGCCGTTCGATCCTAGATCCAGACCGTTGGATCTCTCCCCCTCCTTCTCTTCTTGCTTCCCGTGAGGTCTGATCTCAGATCAGGCCATGGGAAAGCCTCCAATAGCCCCTCTGGCGGTCGTCGATGGCGGAGCCTCGTCACCGGCGGCCGTCGATCTTCTTTTCTTTTAAAAAATGAAAAAATAACTTTCTTTAAATAAAACTTCTGTTATTTTTGATTTGTTACATTTAGATCCTTTTTTTATTACAAATAGGTCCTTCTCTTGCATTTAGATCCTTGATCATTTTTTAAAATTCGTTTAAATAAAGTTTTAACTGAAAATATTACAATATGCCCCCTCATGTTGCATAATAATGTTTTCTAGGCTTTAAAGTTTAATAAAAACCCCCAAAGTCTCTTTTCATGCATTTTAATCCAATATTTTTGCATAAAGGACTCTGAACTTTGCTGAAACCCCTCTGAATGCATATTTTTCTAGTTAAATTGCATTTTAGCCCCTGAACTTTACAGGCATCACACTGAATGCTTGTTTTCTAAGGTAAAATTATTGAACTGCCCCTGAAACTTTCTGATTTCAACATGGACTCTTTTTCTTGCATTTTTTACCCTGAATTTTCACAGATTGCATTAAATGCATGTTTTGGTGGCAAAATTGCATTTTGACCCTTAGGAATCTTCAATTTGACAAAAAAATGCACAGTTTTGCACATTTGATCCCAGATTTCTTCAAAATTACATGAAATGTGTCCTTCTATGTATTTTTGATGATTTGGCTTCAGAATTCAGTTTTCATGCAGAACTTGGGTTTTTGCTCAAAAGCCCCTGGAATTTTCATTATTACACTCACACAGGCATTTTGCATGTTTTGCCGCATCTTTTTATACAAGTTTTCTTGCATTTTCTTCCTTACATTGTGCATGCATTTCTAGCTCATGCCAAACTTGGTTTTCTCACTGTTACCCGGATTTTTTCTTATTTTCGCGTCTTAGATTTGATTTGACTTTCCATCGACCGAGGGCGTACATTAAAAGGCTTAACAAAGCCGACATTGTCCCAGAAAGAGGATTATTTTCCCAATTTGATTTTCTCAGATTTATCCAGATTTCTGTTGATTTGCAAGACGCTTTCCGAGAATTTCTTGATTTTCACGATTTTCCTTATCGCTCTCGGGCGTACAGTAAAGCGACATTCTCAATGCCTACATTTGACCCTCGGATTAACTTTTTCCCCTTATTTCATTTCATTTCTTTGATTTGGCATGTTATCTCCAGTCATCATTAGCATGAACATTTAGAATAAGCAAGCACACATTTGATAGACCATTGACAAGTAGGAAACCTAGAAAGACTGAGTTTTCTCGGGCACATGGGGGTGCCTAACCCCTTCCCTATGCATAACCAGAATCCTTACCCTTTCTCTGGCCCGCATTCATTTGTGTATTTTATCGTTTAGGCACGGAGCACACATGTTTTCTGCATCCTGTTTGCTTCTTGGTTTTCTTGTGTGTTTGGTTTTCCTCGTCTTTCCATTAAAAGACTAGGTGGCGACTCCTTTCCTTATCCTTTCTCATCTTTCCTTGGTGTCTCCGAGTCTAGTCTTCTTGTCCGGATTCACCATCTTCGCCGTGACCATATCGGGTCTCCTTGTGTGTTTCCACACACCCCAGTAGGGGAGAGCCGTGTAGGGTTTCACCAGCATGGTCACAGGATGGAAGTGTTTTTCTTGGCTTGTTGTATCGGTCTGACCACATCAAAGGCCCACATAGAGAAGGGTCAGGGGGCTGACATTGTATGGAGTGTTGAGGCAGGAGTGTGGATTTTGTTGGCATGTAATTGACAGCTCTTACATTTCTTGACTTTGATTGTGTAGTCAGCCTCCATTGTAGGCTAGTAGTACCCTCTTTTGATGATCATTTTGGCCATGGCTTGAGAATTGATGTGGCCCCCACACACTCCTTTGTGTGTTTTCTTAAGGATTTGTGTTGCTTCTGATGCATCGACACATCACAGTTCGATGTCCAACGGAGTCTTTCGAAATAATGTGCTTGCTCTGATGTAGTATCTGGTTGCCATTCTCCTCAAGCCTTCTCTGTCTTTGGATGTAGTGTACGACGTGAAGGTATCATCTTGCAGGTAGTTTAGAATGTTGTAGTACCATGGGTTCCCATCATCGACTTTAGTGGTTCCCTGGTAGCAAACCTCGACGTGCGGCATATTCTCTTGGTGAGACTCTTATTAAAGTTCTTGAACCCATTTTGTAGCTGACTCCACCATTGACGAATTAATCTTTCGCATAATGACGGTCTGTTCGTCACCTTCCAAGTTGAAGGGGAACGATGACGCGAGTGAGGCCAGTGAGTCTGCTAGGATGTTATTGCTCCTAAGTGCATGCATGTATGTTACTCTCTCAAACTTCTTCAGTAGCACTCTTGCTAGATCGTGATACTCTCGAAGCCTCAGTGAGACAGTCTTATACTTGCTGAGGACTTGTTGGATGATGAGCTGTGAATCTCCTACTAGTTTGAGTCTTCTTGCCCCTAGATCAAGAGTGATCCGCAGCCCATGGATGAGAGCCTCATATTCGACGATATTGTTGCTTGCTGAGAAGCCTAGTTGTATGGAGATAGGGATGAGGATGCTCTCTAGAATGAGAAGTGTTGCCCCTATTCTGACTCCTTGCGAATTGAGTGCCTTGTCAAAGTGGAGAGTCCACTCTCTGACTATCGGGGTGACATTGTTGATGGCAAGGATCTCTTTGTCCGGGAAGTTAGTTGAAACAGGTTGATATTCTGGTAGAGGTAGTCTAGCAAGTTGATCTGCGATTGCTTGGCCCTTGATTGTCATTTGTGTGACAAACTGTAGGTCGTATTCCTTGAGGAGCATTTGCTAGCATGCGACTCTTCTAGACAAAGTGGGCTTTTTGAACATATATTTGATGGGGTTCATCTTGGCTATATAGCAGACCTTGTGTGCTAAGAAGTAATGTCTGAGTTTTTGAGAAGCCCATACTAACACTAGGCAGTGTTTCTCGATCTGAGAGTACTTCCTCTCCTTTTCCACAAATATCTTTCTCAAGTAGTAGACATCCTTTTCTTTCTTCCCCATTTCTTCATGTTGTACTAGAATAACACCTAGAGAGTTGTCGGTGACCGCTAGGTATAGTAGAAGTGGTCGCTCAAGGACTAGTGCAGCTAGTACTGGAGAGTTGAGGAGGTAGAGCTTTAAGTTATCAAATGCTTTTTGACAGGCCTCATCCTATTTGAACTCCGTGCTGCCTTTCAGTAGCTCGTAGAAGGGTTTGCACTTTTTCACGTGTTGGGAGATGAACCTTTAGATGAATTGTAGTCTTCCTATGAGTCTTTTGAGCTCCTTGATGTTCTTCGAAGGCAGCATTTCTGCGATCGCTTTGGCCTTTATAGGGTCTACGTCGATTCCCCTCTTACTTACAATAAACTAGAGGAGTTTTCCGGTGATTACCCCGAAGACACACTTCTTTGGATTCATCCAGAGGTTGTATTGGTCCGCCCTCTGGAGTACTCTCTTTAAGGCTTTGAAGTGTTCTTCTCTTGTCTTTGACTTCATTAGCAGATCATCCATATAACACTCCATGCAATTGTGCATTATGCCATGGAAAATTACCATCATGGCTCTCTGGTAGGTGGCTCCAGCGTTTTTCATACTGAAAGGCATGACGACGTAGCAATAGGTCCCACATGGAGTTGTGAACGAGGTCTTCTCTTGATCTTCTTCTGCGAGCTTGATTTGGTTATATCCGGAGAAGCCGTCCATGAATGAGAGCATTTCATGGCCCACAGTGTTGTCTACGAGGATGTTGATGTGAGGCAGGGGGAAATCATCCTTTGGACAAGCCTCATTGAAGTCCCCATAGTCGATGCATACTCGAACTCTGCCATCTTTCTTTATGAGCAGGATTATGTTGGCAATCTAATCGGGATAGACCACCACTCAGATGAACTTGGTTTTTTGCAACTTGTTTATCTCGTCTTTGACCTTCAGTGCTAGTTTTGGTTGTAATCTCTGGAGTTTCTGCTTTACTATCCTCATGCCTGGCTTGAGGGAGAGTCTGTGCTCTACTAGGGATGACTCCATGTCGGGCATTTCTTTGTAGGAGAAAGCAAGAACTCTTGCATATTTCTTGAGCAGACATATCATTCGGCGTCGTTCATCCAAGCTGAGCCCAGAGCTAATTCAGACTGGTCTTAGGTCTTCCTCAGTTCCCAGATTTTACCTCCTCTGTTTCTTCAACAGCGGCCTTAGTTCGTTTATCATATTTCTTCATTATTTCGTTAAAGACTATCTGGCCCATTGTATCTTCTTCATCTATGTCCACTAGCTCATAGACTTCATAGTTCTCGGTGTTTTCTCCAATTATACTCGATACTTCTTCAACTATGAAGATGGCATGGGATTGTGCTAGCTCTTGTAGGAATGTTGTGGTGTAGTGACAGACTCTGACAGTCTGCGTGATTGGCGCCTTCCTTGTTTGGGCTACACACTTGACGGAGTTCTTAGATACCCTTTGCGAGGACATGGTGGTAGTTAGGCCATCTGAACCATGTCCTCCACTACCTTTTCTTTCATTATCTACGCTAGAAAATAAAGTACTAAAAAGTAAATTATATGAAAATAAAAGACAAGTGTTCAAAGTAGGAAAAAAGTTATTTTCAAGGCTAGGAGTGCCCCTAGGTTTGCCTCCTTGTCGAAGGCACTTCACCATCTGGCTCAGTGAATGGCCCCAGCCCCTTCTTGCCCAGAGGGGTAAGGCTGTTGGTTACTGAAGAGTGCGGTGAGGTTGTCGAGGTCAAGGGCATCGGTGTCCCTGATTTCTACTCCTGTAGGGAGTGCTTCAGATGGATCGTTTGCTGAGACGTTTGGAGGTGGAGGAAGCTTCAGAAAGCTGGGAGAGAAATCGATGGCTGGGAGAGCACTACTGCAGGCTTTTTGTGAGGGGAGTGGGGAGACTTCTACAGAGAGAGGGGAAACTTCCGGGAGACTGAGAAAGGACCAAGGAGTTTGGATGGCCAGTGGGATGGATGATGGTAGATCAGTGATCTTCTTCAGAGCAAGGCGGTTCTCTAACTGAAGTCTAATTGACAGGAAATGGTTCGACAGCGTCTAGGTTAGTAGTGTAGTGAGATCCTTTGATAGGTATCAGGGGTACCCTAGTCCCGTTCCATTGTACTCTTTGAGTGTCTCGAGCGTGTCTTCCATTCCTTGCACTTGACATCCCAATCCTTTTCCGAGCCTATAGCCTATGCGTAGGAGAAGCTCCCACGATCATTGCATGTATTCTAGGAAAGGAGAGGGAGTTGCATCTACACATTGAGGAATAAAGATTTGCTTCACATTATCTACTACCACGACTGCTGAATCTTTCTTTGGAGGAGCAGATGGTAGTGCTGGTGTGGTGGTTGGAACTGGCACGAGATGTGCCTCAACTTCAATTGGCTCATCTCCCTTAACCTTGATTATTTTCCCTTGATGAGGGAACTTTATGCATTGATGGCGTAAGGAGGTGACAACCCTAATTTCCTCAATCCAATGGCTCCCTAAGATGAGTCAATAGGAGATTGGTACATCGACTATTATCAGCTCAGTCTCTGTTTCCATCGGGCCAATGGTGATTTTGACATTCATTCCGCTATGTGCCTTTTTTGTGTTATTGTCATACCCTAACATAGTTAGAGGCACTAGGCACATCTGATTATCTTTAAGTCCAAGAAAATTAAAAGTTTTTAGGGAGCATATATTCAAAGTCACTCCCATATCAACTAACACATCCGAAAGTTCAAAATTGTTTATTTTTAAAGTCCTCTTTTTAGGAGGATCTAGTTCAGAATCCATAAAGAACAAAGTAGGTTCAACTATGGCTGCAACTGCAATCGCTGCCAGGGTTTCTGCAGGCATGTCTTCTGGCACTTAGGCTTTCTTTAGGACGTCCATCAAGATATCATGATGTCACTCAAAGGCTTTGATCAGCTTGTAGATGGATATCCTTGCTCGCGTCTTTCTTATATACTCCAGGATGTCAAACTTTTCCTCTTGTTCTTCTTAGTGCATCAAATTCTTAGTGTAAGGGAGGTGAGACTCTTTCCATAGCGGCTCGAGGTGGCGTAATTTGATTTGAAATTTGGCCCGTCCTGGTGATAGGGGCCTATTGATGAGCTTCATGAGCTTGGGTGGACTTGATTAGTGACATGGGCCTTCTTAATAGGGACTTCCCTTGGTTCTTGATTTGTCCACGGTAGAGGAGTGATGGGCCTTGCTGCATAGGGCCTGCATAGAGTGATTGGACATGTCTTCATGTGAGGCTCATGCCCATCCCGTCCTGAAATCCTTGGAAGCTCAGTGTGTCCTCAGGCCAATAAGGATCATCAATCCATCCTCCTACTAGCCACTCGTTGGGCGATTGTGACGATGGTCCTCCATTGGTGGGCTTTAGTGGTGCTTGTGCACAGGTTATCCCTCATCTACATCGTGATCAGTTCGAATGGTGACTACCCTCCCTTGATGCTTGAATTTGAAGCATTGATGTATTGGGGAGGAAATGACCATGATTTCTGCTAGGTAGGATCTCCCTAGAATTAAGGGCTCAGCTAGGTCTTGTTCCATGACAATGACCATTGTAGTAGTAGTCAAGGGGCCGATGGTAATGTCCAGTTGAGCTATGACAACCGCCTCTCTTACGCCTTTGTCATATGTTGTGTAGGCGAAACAGTGCTCAGTGATCCGATCTTCCTCAGCACTTAAGTAGTCGAGGGTGGATATGGAACCGTCACTCTGACTAGCACTAGTATCAACGAGCACTCCTATCAAGGGAAAGTCGTTGACCATTACAGAGATAATCAGTGGAAGAATGTGCTCCTTTGGTCGCGGCAGTTTTGTATCTTTGAAGGTGGTGTCTAGCTACTCGATGTCTGTGACGCCTTCTCTAGTTGGTATAGAGGAGTCTCCATGATCTAAACCATTTGATAGCTGCTACTCATAGTTGAGAAGGGTGTCGAGGTTATCTAGGAAGTTGGTATCATCGACGAGCTCGTCTGACTAAGGGTCCCATGTATCATCTATCTCATATTCCCATTCTTCAATAGATGGGATTTCCACGATTGGCGTCTCTGGCTCTTCAGATCCTTCTTCTTAAGCATCCGGTGGTCCTAAGTCTAGGTTCGCTTCTATGCACTGAATGGTTACCATTTCAGCTGGAGCTACAAGCTATCTATCTTTGGTGCTCATATGGGCCACAGCATGATTAGAGGGTTCTGATGTATCTGTATCTTGGGCTGTTGAGATGTCCTCAATCTCTCCCTGAGAGTAGTCCACATGATCTGTCCTTTGTCATTCAGATCGTATATTTTGTCTTTCACCACGAAACACTCTTCTAAGGTATGTCAGTTCCTTTGGTGGTAAGGAAAATACTTAGTCATATCCACATAGTGAGCGTTTGGCTATGTTATTGGGAGTTGTAGATCTTTGACCAGCATCTTGAATACATCACTGAGCACTTTTGGGAGTGGTAAATAGTGCTATCGTTTTGGCCCTCTATAAGCGTAAGGTGGGGGAACATTGTGGTAGCTTCTTTGTCCCTGTTGTTGTCCCTGTGGCTGCCCCCTATACTGATTGTTTAGTTGTACTTGTTGCGCATACACAGGGTAAGCTGGTGGTTGTTGCTGCTACCATTATTGCGATTGTGGGCATTGTGGCTGATACTACATTGGAGGCCCTTGGTATTGATTTGGTTGAGGCTGAGTCAAAGATTCCTGATGTTGATGACATCCCTTTTGATCCTGCTGTGTTAAGATTTGTGCTACATCCTTTGTGATTCCTTCTATGGTGTGCTCGACAGTCTTCTTCTTGCTTTTCCCTTCAAACTATAGGAAGGGTAAGTCATCTTTGTTGCGGAGGACTTTGGCAGCACATTGGTATAGTTGGGGATACGTGTGGAAGTCCCCCACAAGTAGGCCTATCTTTAGCATGTCGGTAGTATTCTTGGCTATGATTTCCATAGCCTGAATTTTTGGGATGTAGCACTCAGCCCTGGCTATCATGTCCTTCCACTGGCTTGCATATGTGATGAAGTCTTTATTTGGCTTCATCTTCTCTGCAAAGAGCTCTCCGATTGTGGGCTTTTGTGGCACATAGTGGCTGTATTGGCTCAGGAACTTCTCCTCTATCGTCTTGAAGTCGTGGAGATCATATGTTGTAAGAGTGTCGAACCACTTCAATGCCTCACCTTCTAATGACTTGAAGAAAAGTTAAACTGTGAGCGCTAGGACATACTTGTAGGGGGGGTGTCCATGGTGAACATAGCCATGTGGCTCCTTGGGTTGCCGGTTCCATCATACTTCATCTTTGGCAGCTTGAATCCTGATGGTAAAGTGAAATGTGGGAATTTGGAAGTGTCAAAACTAGCAAGGGCTTTTGAGGTGACTCTTACTTCTGCCAATGCTTTTGCAATCATCCTTTTGATTTTTGGAGTTTGGATGGATGATTGCCCTTGGCCTTGGTATCCCTTTGTTTGCTGAAACTGGTATGGTTGAGGGGTGCTATAGGGTGGAGCAAATGGGTGAAGGCTGAGGATAGTGTGTGGGTGTAGGCAGTGGTATTGGTTGGGGTGCCCTCAAGTAGAGTGGTGGAATGTGGCCTAGGGACGATGAAGGAATTTGGTGGCCAAATGAGTAGGTAAGAGTAGTGGCATATAATACTAGTGGACTTTGATTGGGAAAGTTGATGGTAGGACTCGGTGGCATTGTATGGTTGTTCCCATGGGTAGGCTAGGTAGGCATGGGTAATGGGCCTTGGTGTGAGCTCAAGAGAGAGGGCTCAAGTGTAAGTGGAGATTGTGGGTTCCCTACTATTCCCGAATAGTGATACTATGCCAGAAACTGGAGGACTTGTTGGCCGCTCCTTCGGGCAATTGATGAGAGTTGGCTAGCATTGACTTTGTTCCAGTGAGCACGTATGGGTGAAACACTGTAGGGCTAGGAGTATCCTATCTCCTCCTCTTCCCCGATGTCCTCTTCAGTGTGTTGTCCTTGGGCTTCACTTGTAGGAGGAAATGTGGGGGTAGAGCCTCCAGACGAATAGTCAAAAGGGATGGACACATAAGGGAATTGGCAGTGAGTCTTATGCTGTTGGAAGCTTGGAGTGATTGGCTCTTCCATAGAGGATGTCAGAGTGTTGAAGAGGAACTCGTGCTACTCATGAACATTGCTGGGTTGAGATGCGGATGGTGAGGAGGTTTCCATGCTTGTGGGAGCTTAGGTTGTACTTGGTGTGGTAGTTACGTCAAAGGGATCGACGTATGATCTCAACCACGCTCACTGAACGCCAGAGAGCATCAACTAGTCTCTTTTATAGTTTATTACAATAAAAAGAAAAAGAAGAAGAAAATACTGACTCCGCGTAACATTATGCTCTACCCTACTACAAAATGTCTAAAAAAAGTAAAAGAGATACGTACTTAACGTAATGGAACGCGAAGAAGACGTTCATGCTGCTGTTGGACCGAGAATTGGAAATCAAAGGTCTGAAATGGCGACCTTGCACTCTATTAACACACTCGCACACAAACTACCCTGCAAGCAAGTCTATTAGTGTGCTCCTATCACGTCGCCCATCATTGTGGCGACACAACACGTCGCCTATGGAGGTGGTGACACTGGAAGTCACTGATTAGACAGGTGGCTTGTGCCCCTGGCTGCAACAACAACTAAGATCTATCCTGGACAGACCAAATGCCAAATAAACCTAGTTATACAATCAAGTTCCAAACAAAATGCGTTTTTTAGTGGGTTTAGAAACTTAATTAGTGGCTTAATTGACCTGCATTCTCTCAGTGAAATAGGTTCCTATGGCAAGGGTGAGGCTAACTTTGAGGACATTAAGGGTCACTGTGTAGGATTTTTGGCTCTTCGGTATCACTCTTTAATCTTCGTTAGGGTCCACCAAGACGGCCTAGACTGCGGGTTTATCTCTCTAACGAGGAGCCCTCAACCCAGGTTTCTGTCCTTAGGGTCAGTCCTAGCAAACCACAAAACAATAAATAAATAGAAAATAGCAAGATATCAAGTATCTACTAGGACTTATTATAGACTTAGGGAGAGAGATGGAGTCTGAAATAATCACCCAGGACACATTAGGTTCCCTAATCTAATAATCACAACCAAGACAGAGCATGGGTGAGCGACTTGCACTGGTCCAGTTCACTCTGCTTGGTTGATCAAACTAGATAGGAAATCCAAAAGAACTTTAACCTTTCTATCAAACAAGTAGTTTCCATCCTATGGATAGATGGAAAATAAACCTAAAAACTGATAAAAAACTAAAAGACAGGTGGATAGGAATGTTTTTCTTTCTTTCTTTTCAACTGCTATAGATAAGAAAAAACAGTGCAAACTAAAAAAATCCAAAGATCTGCAGTGAAAAACCCTAACTCTATTCCTATCATTGATGGTACAGGCAGTTAGGGGTTAGATTTCTATTTGTTAAGAAAAAAACCCGACAGAAGGCCTAGAGCATTGCGAAATCCTATGTGCGTGACTCTAGGACATAAAACGACATCTAGATTTATGAAAATAAGCAAAAATAGATGGGAAAAAAGAAATGCTCACGTAGCACGGGGGTTGGCTCAAAAACCCATCCCATTGTGATCGCCAATTTTATTTGTAAGAAGATCAATCCCTTTGTATTTTGCTCTTGCTCTAATGTGGAAACTCGAGATGTGATGTGAAGTTGAGGTCATGGGTTCACTGGCTCACTGAATTGACGGCTGGGTGTTGTTCGATGGCTTTCTCATGCAACATGGCTTCTTTTTTCCTTCATAACAAACAAATCTAGATTAGATCAAGGTGAAGTAAATAAAATCAGAAATAATGTGGAAAAACACGACTAAATGAACTGAACACTAACCCGGGGTTGTCCCTACATGCATATGCTATAGGTTAAATATGAAATGCAATAAAGAAATGAAAAAATAATGCTAGAACGATACTCCCTTCACCCTTGTGTATGCGACATGGAGTGGAGGAAGTGGAGGCATAAACACTGAGGTGGGATAGAAGAGAGGATCAGGAACTCCTCGCGAAAATCCAGTAGGGCTTCGTTAGGATTTTCTCTCTAGGAGGAACTCTCTCAAGATCACAAGGTCACCCCTAACCTGGGGGTCTCGGGGTCTATTTATAGATGCTAGGATGTGAAAAATCTCATCAAAATAGATTCTAGAAGTTTCTAGAAGCAATCAATTCGAAAATGAGATATTTTGAACTCGTTGTGCATGGAGTTGGTGACACATTGAGATGTGTCGCCACATGGACAGGTGACGACCCAGGATGTTCTATTTTTTGGTGTAGAAAAATAGACAAAAATATCACTTTAGGATTAGTCACCGATCAAGGTGGTGCCTAGTTTTAAATATCTCCATGTTTAAAAATAAAATCCAAAATCGATTCAAGCAATATCTAGCAAATGTAAATGACTTGTCCTGATCTTCTCGAACTCTCTTGAAATAGGTAAAATATTCTCGAAGATATTTGAATTCAAAATCAAATTTTAAATCCAAATTCAAAGTTAAAATCAAATTTAAAAGATAAAATCACCAATAATTACGAGAATGATGTCAAATATATCTACAACAAATTCCAATCTTGTAATTTAATAAATATTTGGAAATTAAGCACATGTTGGAATTATTTTTTAAAATTATAGATAATTCTAGCAAATAAAAGGTGATAATTAATATCATATCTCATTTTTGAACATGATAAAAATATTTGATACTAATCCTAACATCATCCATTATTCTAGAAGTTCCTGGAATTATTTGGCATTGATAAAGATTTATATGATATTCCATAAGTATATAAGTACGTAGAAAACCCTAGAAATTAGAATAATCATGGGAAAATCATGATAATACTTATAAATATCCCATATATTATATTAAAGCCTAGGATGACATGTTGTTACGACAGGATGACCTAGGGTGTCAGACACTTGCTGAGATGGCGTCAGAACCAAGAGGCCTATATGTAATGCCCCCAATTCCAATACCAATTTAAAATAAAATAAATTACAGAAAATTAAAAGCTAAATAGTAATATCAACGACCAAGAACCTATGTGTGCGGCTACGAGATTCTGGAATATGTGCACTATGCTAAAACCCATCTGCTTGCTTATACCTGCAACTCAAAACCACAAAAAAAAGGCGTGAGTGACAAAAGTCACCCAACATGCACTCCACGAAAATGGTGGAAAACAAAACTATATCACTTTTTGTAGACACCCTATATGCTTGCAATTGGACCCTAAATCCTAGGCCTAGCCAAAACATAGTCCAAAACCCTAAAACTAATTCAAAACCCTAAAACTAACCTAAATAAAATTCAAAATCCTAAACTTAATTCAAAACCCTAACTTAAACCCTAGCCTAAAACCCTAAACCTAGTCCTAAACCCTAGACCTAGCCAAAACCCTAGATCTAACCCTAAATCAGTAACCCTAGGCTAGCCTAAACCTTAGTCTAAAACCATAGGCTTAGCAAACCCTAGCCTAAAATCCTAAACTTAATCCTAAACCCTAATCTAAAACCCTAACCATTTCCCACACCACCATAACAACCTTAACTACTTCCCACTCCACCATAACAATCCTAACTACTTCTCACTCTACCATAACAACCCGAACCACTTCCCACTCTACCATAACAACCCGAACTACTTCCCACCCCACCATAACAACCCCATCTACTTCCCACTTCACCATGACAAACCTAACCACTTCCCACTCTACCATAACAACATCTAACTAACCATAACAACTTTCAACAAACAACCTAGCCATTGCTAGCCTATAAATACACCCCC
>JAMKQA010029803.1:0-21538 GCA_024699735.1 Posidonia australis
AAGCCCGCAGCCCAATTAGAAAACCAGACCAGTAGGGGAGAGCACCTAGCTAGCACACTTAACTAGCACACCTCCCTAGCACACCTAGCTAGTACACTTACCTAGCACACATAGCAGGCGCACATCCCAGGCGCACATACCCGACGCACATCCCAGGCGCCCAGCCATTTCGTAGGCTGCGGGCTACTGACTTTCCACCTCCCATGGCTGTTACCCCTAGCAACGAATATGCCATGGAATCTTCTAGGCTTTTCGTCTACGAGGCACTTTGCATTCCCATGAGTTACCCATGAGAAAATCCTATATAAGGACACCCATAGGCAACCATTAGAGGAGGTTAGAAACCTTGATTTCAGCAATTCTGTTCTGAGAAAGCATCTTGCACGAGCTACTCCTTCTTTCCAGCAGCTTATATTCGTTTTCTGGAGCATTCCCTTGCGTCCCAAAGCACCCTTGGTCCTTCCAGAGCAACAAGGATCTCTTTATCTCTGATATTTCAAGAAGGAACATCTTGGGAAGGTAGGTTTTCTACCTCTACTTTCTCCTTTAGATCTCATTTTAGAAACATGATAAAGCATGCTCGAAATCATACATATGATTTGGTTTATTCCATGCTCATGTGAGGTTTTTTTATGATAAATATGGTTGCTCTCCATGCAAGAGGATCTCCATGCAAGTTTTTTCCACTATTTGCGAGCATGTCTACCTTTATTTCTAGCATAAAATCTGCATGAGTTATCTTCTTTACTGTTTCCTTGCATATAGCTCTTTGCCATGCACTTGCATGTTCATTGCACATGGAGATATGCTTGATATATCATTTACATGTGTTTTGATTGGATTTACCCATATCATGTTTATTCCAAGGCATCTTGCATGTTTTCGTACATGAATCCATCATTTCATTTTAGTCTTAAATGCATGATTTACATAATGACTCTTGATCATATGCATCCCCATCATGTTTTCAGCTTTTAATAATGGCATGAACCCATCTGCATTAGCATGCATCTCCTGTCTCTTCGCTGGGGTGGATTCTGGATCAGATTGCAGTCTGATCCAGATTCCCTGGGGCGCACCATTCAGACGCACCATTCCAGCGCACCACTCTGGCGCACCAAGCAGGTGCACCAGACTGGTCAGAGAGAAGAGCACTCGCATTAGCATCTTTATTTGCATGGCTTTATCGAAGGTTTTGAGCTGGTTTCTTTCATGGCTGATTCTCTGATATGTTAAGATTTCACTTGCTTGTTTTCAGCTTTGATCAGATCATTTTTTAATTGTTTTCTCCATCTTGATATTCAGCCCTTGCTAGAACATGGTAGGCTGGTTGCACCTTACTCTTACGTGGAGAGCCTTGTGCATCAGCCCATGATCCAGTAGCATGGCTGGATCATGTATCCTTCATTTAGCATAAGATAAGTGGGACCTTGTGTGAGGCTACTGGCCCTTGAGCATGAGGTCCATAAATATTGCATATTGCATTTCTTTCATTTTAAAGGCATGGTTTCTGAGTTTTACAGAATGATTTTATACTGCATGCCTTTCCAGAATGCATTCCCTGATGTTTTGGCCTTGCATAGTTTTCTATTTTTTGCCCTCAGCACAGTTTCCTGGCCCACCTAGACGCACATAGGTGGCGCACCAGACTGACGCACCAATCTGGTGCACCAAACAGGCGCAGTGGCCTGCTTTCAGTAGCACACAGTAGCCTTTTATATGTTTTGGCATGCTTTCTCGACTCGTTTCACTTCTGAGTTTTCTTTGGCTTTCTTCCTTGACGCACTAGGAAGGCACAGCTCTGTTTTCAACTATTTTTCATGCATTTTAGATTGCATTAGGCATATAGCAAAGCAAGGATGAAAACTCTTCTTATTGGCATACATATATTGTTGCCATCCTCGACGGCATGGTTACAATTGGTCTTTTCACTTAGTGGACCACCAATCCACCTCTTCTTATTGGATGCCATGGATCTGGGTGTGCTCCACAATTTCCCTGGACCATCATAGCCCTCTTCCTAATCCAAATTCCAAACAAATCCTACTTAATTAAATCAAAACCCCACATCATTAATCCTCCTTTTGAATCCAACAACCTTCCTCTCTTTTTTCCTCTATAAAACCTCCACCCACGTCCAACAACTCCTCGTCATGGCCATCCTTCTTCCTCCCGACCCTGACCACACATATAGCCCCTCTTCAGCCACCGTTTCAGCCACCATCCAGCACAATCCGAACATCCAATTATCACACAACATCCCACTCAGCCTTGCTCCTTTAGTATTGCGTCAGAGCATTTCCCACTTTTCCAGCAGAGCTTCCCCTCTCACTGAAGCATCCCATACGTCTGTGGGCCATCCATCTTTGTCCTTCCACCACCATCGTTAGTTGGAACCTCCATTTCCCTTCCATCACCTCCCACACACTAGAACACCACAACTCCACCTACATTACCCACCTGAGCCCTCCATCGCCCTCACCATGCCCCTCCAGACCTGCCTCCATCACCATCGTGTGCTATCAGCCGAAGAACGCCGTGAGCCATCGCTGGAAGGGGCAACCACCATCCACAGGTACATCTCCTCCCACCTTGCTTTGTGTTTTTTTTTTTCATTTCTTCATGTTCGTATTACTTCGTCGCATCGTTTTATGTATGTTTTATCTGCATTTGCCATTTAATTTCAGTCATGCACCTATTTCATGTCTTCATCGCCGGTGATGGGTTCAAGTGGGTGTGGAAATGGTTGATGGCCTATGAGCACCTTCGTCTCCCATCTCAGATGCATCCTCACCTTCCTCTGGCCTCTCTCAATCGCCCTAGATAGTCTCTTAATGCTCCTTGCCACCTTCATGGCCGACCGAGCTCATGGCCGCCGGTGTGACTTTGTGAGGATAAAGGATGGACTACATCTCATTCATTTGCATCCAGGTTTCACCTCTATATCATTTTTCACTGCCATGAACCTTTGGAAATGCTGGAACGACTCGCTGAAGCCCCTGGTCAGAGAACTCAGGCATGCTCGTCGGTGGAACCCATTTCACAGTGAGCTAAGTGGGTGGAAGCCTCCAGCCAGTCGCGACCTTGTTTGAGCATCTAGGTGCATTCCCTTGCCTTCGCTCTAGCTTCCCATGCATGATACATCATCCATGCATCATTATATTTAGCTCTAGAGCAAGGCAAAGCTTGCTCCTCTGTTTTGTATCCAATAAGCACATGCAGAGTGCATGGAAGAAGGGCACGGGCAGGTTGCACAGATTGGGCTGGGAGCTAGCTGAGCTCCATAGCATCACTTCACCATGTTTCATCCCTTGATCATGCATTGGTTTCCCTTTGTGTTTATCTATATCTGCTCGCCCTTTCTTACACTGCATTGTTTTCACATATTCTCCTGCATTCCATCATTTAGGGCGATGATGTTTACTATGTCAATTCCTTTTGACCGATGGTCCAGGATTCACATAGCATTACTAAGCTTTAGCTTTCATAGTTTTTTGCCCCATTCATCACATTTGCATTGGCATAGCATGTAGCATTCATGACATCTTAGACATAGCAAGCATATGTGAGCATTCACATTGGTGGCACATAAGCGAGCGAGTAGCCTAAGAAAGATAAATTTTTCGAGCATATGGGTGCGCCTAACACCTTCCCTAAGCGTAACAGGAGTCCTTACCCTTTCTCTAACCCGCGATGACCTTTGCGTCACTTTCCATTAGCATAGAGCGTACACATTCATTCATTTGCATCATTTTTCTCGCATTTTTATGCATCTAGTTCTCTTTGTCTTTCCAATTTTTTAAAAAATAGGTGGCGACTCCCTTTTTCGTTATTCTTCTTTTGCTTTCCTTTGGTGTTTTCAAATCGATGTATCCTTCCTTGGATTCACCACCTTCACCATAACCTTATAGGTTCACAAGTCCAGTTTTCAGTCCAAACTCACGAGTCCCTGTCTGCTGGCATGGTCATAATAAATTGGTGACTCCACTGGGGATACAAGAGTTTGACTTTCGTTTTTTCCTCTTTTCGCTTGTTTACTATCTTATCGCCATTTGCATTTATCATTACATGCTTACTATTACATGCCTTTTGCTTGTTGAGTGTCTTCCTTTAAACACCTTCTATGCCACGACACGTGCACATGCCATGCTACCGGTCTTTTGATGTGATGGATGCTTTTCCTTTTCACCATCATGTTTACATGACACACGCATAGGCCATGATCATGCATTTTTCTTGATGTATGCTTGCTTGCTTGCCATACTTAGTGTTTCCTTCCCCTTTCGCACTTGTCATCCTAGGGAAAGTAGAGACATGTTTGCTTTCCCTTAATGGCTTAACATAAAATCCACAATAATAAAAACAGAATTTAGGCAAAACTAGAGACTTCTATGCACTCTTTCCCCTATCTAGCTTAATAAAACTCGCAAGTAAAAGCCAATAAAGCATATCGCATGTATGATCATCTCAGAAGCATACATCTTCTCTTCTTTTGAGTCCAGCCACGATTGCGAAGGACAATCTCAGTTTGTCATTCTATTGCTATTGGCGTCGGATGGGACACTGGTCTGTTCCCCCTTGTCTAAGGTGGTGTCGGTATTAGTAGAGGGTACAGCCCATGCTATTGGCAAGGTCAAGGCTCCCAATACACCACTGTTCCATAGCTTTGGCATGGGACGAGACCTTACTTTCTAGTCTATTTCAAATCTAAACCCATGAGTGTGTCCCGCGTGGTTGGCCCTGCACGGGACATGCATCGTGAGTGAGCGCATTCTAGGATAGTCATCTACATTGTGTGTTGTTTCATGCCACCCCAATAATTTGCATCTATGTTCGTGTCCTTGTTCAACTTCTAATACCTATTGTCCTTGCCTGTTTTCCACAGGTAGCTTGTGTGAGGTCTTTGTTCAGGAGCTTGAGCGTCTCTATCGTAGGTTGTCTCCCCACAAGTCCCTCTCCTCTATTCTTAAGCTAGTGTCGCCTCCAACCCTAATTCATCTTTGAACTCATGCCCCTCTTTTATATTGTGGCCTTGTTTGTCCCGCTCGTAGTCCGCTATGACCTAGTTGACTAGTGAGTCTCCTTTTGTTGCTCCAGAGGGGGTCCCCACTTCAATCCCTCCATCCCTACCTACCTCTTCTACCGCTTCCTCCTTTTTTGTGCATGACTATCGTGCACTCGAGGGTTCCGATCCCCCTATTCCAGGACAATGGCAAACCTTCATCAGTCTGGAGCCTGATGTCGAGGTCCCTTCGGCGACCGACTCCTAGACTCCGAAGGTCTCGCTTGTCGTCCCTTCTCAAGGCCTTCCCACTTCAAGAATCCAGTTTGTCACGATTGTCTCTCTTGGAGGATCTCTCCCTATTGTCTCTGCTATTTTAGTGCCCCCGCTCATGTCTGTGCCTTATCCTTCTAGCTTGCCTATCGATGGGACTCTGCTATGCAAGTGCAACATCTGTTCCCTCACGCACAGAAGCTGCAAAACATGGCTCTGGCCCTTGATCTGACTTCTGTCCTTTCCTTTTTGACCCCTGAGGTTCTGGTGTGCCCTACCAAAGCTACACAATCTCACTTCACTACACTTGTGCCCTTGCCATCACTTCAGCTCCTCATGGCTCCAGCAATGGCAATGCCTTCCCTACCTCCTGCATTCGCACAACACCTTACACAACATTCATCTCCAACACCTAGTGGCCAGTCCTTCAGCTTGGTAGTAGTACAGCATTCCTCAAACCCATTGCCTGGCATCATGCTAGTGCAACAGCTGTCTCTCCCACACATTCCACCACACATAGCATAGCGTACATCCCATCCATCTTTGCATTAGATACAGGCGACTGCATGCATCACAACAACACCACACACTACATCCTTGCACGACTATGCTAGCCCTCATCCTTCAACACCAGGGAGCATGAGGGTAGATCCAGAAGAACGCTTATGCGTAACCCATACAACATACATGGCACTCGCCCTAGCTGCAATAGTGGCAACCTCAAATGCCCTCCTTGCTAGGATGGACAATCTAGAGATGGCACTTCGTCAAGTGAAAGGCAGGGACTGTCAGTCCTACCAATTCTAAGACCTCTGTCACTTTCTAGAGGCGATACTCCCTTTGAATTTCCACATTCTAGAATTCAAGAAATATAATAGTAGAGGCTGCCCAATATCACATTTGAAGGCATTCTACAGAAACCTTGCATAGCTTCAAGATGACAAGAGGCTCTTAATCTGTTCGTTTCAAAAGAGTCTGACTAGGCTTGCCCTCAAGTGGTTCACTTTGTTGGAAATGACCTCCATCCAGACTTGGGATGACCATAGCCAGTCATCCCTGGAACATACGCCTTCAACCTCGACCTGACTCCTAAGTGCAAGGACCTAGTCGCAATCTGACAAAGACCCCACGATCCATTTTGGGAGTACGTCGGTCGCTGGCGCATACTAACCTCTCGGGTCAAAGATAGGCCCTCGGACGAGGAGTCTATAGAGATCATCATCAAGGGAGCATAGCCAACGATAGGGGCTCTGCTTAGCATTCAGCACATCACATCCTTTGCATCCGTGATTCAGGCAAGCGCTTGCGTGGAAGTATCGCTGTAAAGCGGGAATTTCCCCACACTCTCTGTGCTTGCCAGGTAGGCCACCGTTGTCTACCGCATCAACAACATCACCACCATCGATTACTCCAAGAAGTCGACTGCCACGTATGTCGAATATTCTATGGAGCTGATCGAGGTAGAGAGTCAGCCTGACCAGATCAGTTAGAATTTGCATTTATTCCCCCACACACTACATACACACACTCTACTGTCGAGCCAGTGCATTACATCACACCAACTTGACAAGGGTGACAACCTAGGAAAAAGCGGCCTCACCGCCTCGAAGGAGATTACACTCCTCTCACGGAGCCACTGAGTATCATCTTCCCCTAAGGTTGAGCCATTTCTGAGGCTATCGAACCCTCGTCTACTACTGAATCCAATTCCCTGGTGGTATGATATGAGCACATACGGTAGCGTTCAGCATCATGCCGGGCATTCAACGAATGGTTGCATCACTTTGTGGGATGCTGTTCAGAACCTGATTGACCAGAAGGTCATCAGTGTTGCCTCACAGGAGGCAGCCCACACACACACACTTGCACCAGCGCACCCGAACCAACCTAATGCATCCCCACCTGAGTTTCTAGACTCTGAGGACACTGCAGGCTCGAGGGTCTTCTTTCTTTCTCCTATCCCTTTTGTTTCCTGTGTCTCCTCAATGAATCCTATTGATCTCATCGATCTATATCCTCCCTCTGTTTTTGACCCTTTCGCGAGGGGCATGGCCTAGGGTTGGCCTATCTAGTGCGCGCTAACGTGGCATTGAGACTATCAGCACTCTGAACCCTAACAGAAGACATCAACCAGTAGTTTCAGCAATAGTTCCAGCTAACCCATCCGCAGTTCAGCCATCGCCGTGATTCCAAGGGCACTGCCAGATTGGCCAATAGCTCTATCAACATGAATAAAGCGGCATTAATAAAGTAGCTAGCAGTAGGGACCAGAGTTGTATCCTTTTTCCCTATTTCTTTGTTATTTCTTGTTCTACATCATCATCCTCATGCAAAAAAAAAAAAAAAAATACAAAATATAAAAAACCAAAAAAATTAGAAAACAACAAAAACATTATCTTGCATGCTAACAACCTTTGCCCAATGACGAAAATCGGAAAGCTAGCCTGCATTGGATTGGACTGCCCTTCCTTAGTTAGCACTACTCAGATGACAAGTAGCAAGGGAGCCACCATCCATCAAAGTCGGACGAAGTGTCCAAACTCCGCAAGGACTCTACACCTCCAAGAGAGAGATAAATGCTAGGGTGACTGAGTGAGTGAGCTAGAAAAGAAATATACATCCTCATGGACATAAAAGAAATAAGAAGATACAAGGAAAACACAGAAGTTAGCCCAAGAGCAAGAGGCATGCAGCGTATCACTACCCCTACCATATCTTGAAGAGGGGTTGAAGCATGCGCTGGCAAATCCACACTTTCAAAGGACTAGCCCCTCTTCCTGCAGCAAAAGCCTCCAGCCCAAACCAAGCGCCTATTACCTCTAAGTCAAGGATAGAGCGAAGTCATGCGTCTATGAGAGAGGAAAAGAAATGTCAGTGATCTCAGAAAAGCAGGTGCAGGACCCTAAGGAGTTTGACATGGAGCCTGGTCCATCGTCACCCTACTCAAGCGCCACCACTCGCCCCATAAGAGCCACCCATAGCTAGTGACTCTCTGTAGGGCCAGCTGAGTCGAGGGTGTCCTCCTCCTCCAATAGGCATACAACTTTCCAACCTAACTGAGGGCAAACAAAACACAAAAAAAAAAAACAAAACAACAAAAAACAAGCAAAAATCACTACACCTAATCAATAAAACATTCATACTTACTCCAACAGCTATAATAATCATCTATGATCCACTAACTTGTCTGCTTGCAATCCATCCCAATAATCATCTCCATCTACTTTGCTTGCTAGAACCTACTTTGCTTGCATATTTGCATCACTTTATAGGTCTTCACTGAGCATCTTCGACTAGGGACATTTCAGCTATTTTCTGGTTAGAGCGCACCTACCACAAGGGCACTAGTCAGTGCATAGGCTACCCAGACTTGCACAATCAGCAGCATTAGCAACAACTCTCCCGCATTCCATCAAGTTCCATCAACACTATTGAGGAATGCTCGTTGATAGCACAGCCTAGAGTAAAATGGCCAGAACACAATAGTTGAACAAGCAACAGAACAGAACAGTCCCTCACAGAGCAAGCATCGTTCCTCTCCTCAGCCCACAACAGCCCTCACCTCTCTGGTGGTCCAGAGTGTTCTCTAGTCGCAGCTTGAAGCGCCCCCCCCCCACCACCACTTTCTCCTCTTCCCTTCCGTCTCTTTTCGTTCTCGTCCTACCCCATCCGCTCACCAACGTGGGAGGTCTGTGATGATCTGCATGTCTGTACCTTGTCGTCCTTGGTCATCACATGCCCATTCTGAGACCATTGCACACCCCTGAGTGGTGTTCGACATCCCTTGCGGTAGCTCAACTCGATACCAAGGACATCTGTTATGCCCTAGTATCTCACGAGCTACCCTTTGCTTCCTCCCTGCATTGTCCTTCCCCTTGATACCAGGGGCATCTTGGCTATCCTTTGGTATCTTTTCGCCCTTCTTTTGGGTTGGCAATCCTAACTACCATGGGTTTGTCTTCCAACCTCTGCTATGCCTTCGAGCGTGGTATTCCTGTCTCTTCCCTCTCTTGATCGGCAGGCTTGCTGGCCTGTTATCTCTCCCTCGATACTAAGGGCATCTTGCCTGCCCTTTGGTATTTTTTCGCCCTTCTTTTGGGATGGCAACCCTAACTGCCACGGGCTTGTCTTCAGACCCTTGCTATGCCTTCTAGCATGGTATTCCCGTCTCCACCATCTCTTGATCGGTAGGCTCGTTGGCCTATTATCTCTCCCTTGATACCAGGGGCATCTTGGCTACCCTTTGGTATCTTTTCACCGTTCCTTTAGGCTAGAAGCCCTAATTGTCATGGGTTTTTCTTTGGACCTCTGCTACGCCTTTGAGCATGGTATTCCCATCTCTGCCCTCTCTTGATCAATAGGCTCGCTGGCATGTTATCCCTCCAACGATACCAAGGGCATCTTAGCTACCTTTTGGTACCGCCTTGCCATTCCTCTAGGCTGGCACCCCTAACTACCACGGGTTCATCCTCGAACCACTACCGCACTTTTGGATGTAGCTTTCCCATTCCCTTTTATCCCATAGTGATAGGATCGTGCATTCGTCACCACTCCCCTTGCCGGATAGGCTCACTGGCCTATCATCTCCTTCATGCCTTATCCTCCAACAGGCAGGTTCAGTACTCGCCATGTCCTTTCACAAACTACTAGCCCTAGCTATCTGGTTAGCAAGCCCGTCAATCCTTGCCATGCCCCTCATCTTCTTGGGCTGATGATCCTAACTATTAGGTGATGAGTCCATCAACTCATCATCTCCTACTAGTGTAGCATACCATTGCATTCTATCACTTCAGTTGCATATCACCACATGCCCTTACATCAGCATAGCATATCATCGCATTCCATCGCATTTTCTACATATCACCACACACCCCTACACAAGCATTCCATTGCATATCATTGCATGTCATCATATAGGCGTTACATCTTATTGCATCACACCGTATTGCATTAGTGTTGCATCAACACTACTTGGACATCCTCATTCTAGCATCATAACATCATGCCCCGACTTCACAGACCTAGTATCACACTCCTGCACCATGTGCCCAATATGCCTCCCGTAGAATTGAGTGCTAGTGTATCCTCTGCAGCACTACCTGCCTGGTGATGGTATTATAGACATCCCAGTTTTGCATTTCCCAGAGTTCATTCAGAATAGGAACCCTTAAGGCGCCCCAGATCACTAGGTTAAGGATTTATAACATATTTTTCAGATTTTGCCATGGAATTTCTGAAGTATTTCTAGGTATTTATCGTACCTCTATGGATTAAGATAAAACACAGGGGGTAAACTGTAAAAGACCATAATGTTGCTAGTGTGACAGGCGACAGAACTAGTTGCCAATGTGACAGGCGACAGAATTAGTCACCATTTTAAGAAGCTATAAGTCTCATCACCGCATGAATAGGCAATGAGAATCCTAAACATCTCTCCCTACATAATTTGTCATCCCAAGCTTTAATATAACATATGGGACATTTATAAATGTTATCATGATTTTTCCCATAATTATTATAATTTCTATGATTTTCTAACATCTAAATATCTACGTATATCATATAAATCATTATAAATGGCAAATAACTCAAAACAATTGTAGAAATAAGGATGACAATGAATTATGATCATATCTTTATTTTTATATTTAAAAGGAGATTTTATTTTAAGTTATTACATTGTTAATGTTATAACTATATTTAATTCAAGATAATGCTAAAAAATAAAGATAAATCCAAAATAGCTACATAATTGCCAATCTATTCTAAATCTAACGCATCATTGATTTTAAGTGAGTTTTCTCATAATTTTAGGGATTTAAAATTTTCAAATTTGATTTACTTAACTTTTGAAGATTAAATCGAATTTGGAATTTATTTAAAATCTTTCTATTACAAAAATGACTTTAAATCTTTGATTTGGTTAATATTTGATAATAGATTCGTAATGGATATTTTATGATCTTAATTTTTCAAATTATGCCTTTTGGCTCTTTGCCACATGTACAGGCGACTAGCTGACGTGGTGGATTTCCTCGCCATTTAGGCAATGATTCACCGCATGCAGCAAAATTGGAATCTTTAGATTAGTCGCCTCTCACAGCGACGATTGAATGATTCTATCACTAGGTCAATAGGCAATGACTTCATATCTCGATTTTCTACTTTTTTTTAAGAGCTTTCAATCCTTGCCCTTGATTTATATCTCGTCTTTAACGAGATCCTCAGCCCCCAAACTCAATAAATTGATCCCTAGGTCAAGAGTTTGAAGGGGAGGCACATTAAAAACCCTAGGAGACTCCTCAGAAATCCTAAAGCTCAGAGAAGAGAGATCTTGAGAGAGAGAGAGAGAGAGAGCTTTCAGCCCCTCCTCCATGTTCATCTCCCATGAGATATATCTTAGATCCTCTAGAGATCATTTTGTCCAAGCCAAAGCACACCTCCGGAGCTTCATCTGGCCTTCACTTCCTCCAACCCCCATATCAATGCACCAAGGGTGAAGAGTGTATTTTCCATTTTTATTCATTATTTTCTCATAAAAACTTTACATTCATATAATAACCCATGGCATATGCATGCGGAGACAATCCTTGGTTAGTATTTAGTTCATTTATTCATGTTATTTGTTCCTATTTTGATATTATTTACTACACCTAGGTCTAATCTAGAATCTTTTGTTTTATTTGTCTTAAAGGGAAGAATACTACAAAGCACGAGAAAGTCGCTGGATGACATCCTACTGTCGACCAAGTGAATCAAGAACCCACATCCATCACAACCATCGCATCTCCTGCAAGGTACCTTGTCAACCAACGAAAACAAATCGACAAGTGCCGGTCACAAAGGATCATCAACATGAGTGTACACGACAACGATCCTCATCAATACCCCATAGAAATCCATCCATAGGTATATTCACACTACGTGCCCAACACAGCCAATATCAACATTGCACAGTCGAGCAAGCGCCTAAGACTGTCATCACATCAACATCTAGCTTGCATACACCATCACCCTGTTGGTATCATGTGCATGGCATACCTCCTATAGAATAGAGTGTTAGTGTATCCTCTACAATACACTTGCTCAGTATTGGTATTCCGCATTGCGTACCCAACACCTCATGCATACCATGCATCATCATCTCATTAGTATTGCGTGTATGGTATGCCTCTTGTAGCACAGTGTGCCAATGTATCCTCTGCAGTACTCTTGTTCGGCATCGGTATTCGGCATTGCGTATCCATCCCTTCATACAATTCATCAGCATTCTCATCCCATTGGTATCACATGCATGGCATACCTCCTGTAGCATAGAGTGCCAGTGTATCCTCTATCACATTACTTACTTAGTGTTGGTATGCCATATTGCATACCCAACACTGCTTGCATCATTCTCCATAACATTTCACCTACACCATCGCTTTGTTGGCATCACATGCTTGGCATGCCTCCCGTAGCACAAAGTGTCAGTGTATCCTCTGCAGCACCCTCACTCGATGCGGTATCCTTAACATTGCTCTCCCTGCATCGTAATCATCACCCGCATTACACTGGCATTATTACACTCACATCATCACATTCGCATTAGCATCATGCAAAGTAACGCATATCCCTAGTGGAGCTCAGCACGTGCATTTGCATCCCAACAGTGTTTTGCATCCATATGCATCATCTACATCAACTTTGCATGGAACCGCACGTATCCCTAGCGGAGCTTTGCATGCATTAACATTTGCATCAGCATCCATGTTTTCCGCATTATGTTCGCACTTGTTTTTGCATCTCATCCATGTTTTCGCCATTGTTTCCATACTAGTGTTTTCAACATCATCTTAGCATTCGCATTTGCATTCTAACCATGGGTCATGACATTCGGTGCATTTGTCGAATGAATGACTCAGTACCAACAACAAACACTACCCTCCCGTAGGTTGCCAAGTGGTATGTCTTTTTCAACCTTGAGCATCAATCTCGATTCCATCTATCCCTCAACCTCGCTTAAGGAGGGGCATCTATAGACACCCCACTTTGGCAGCCACTTACAGGCGATTTTCTCCAGAAGAGCGCATCAATGGCAAGGAGGCACTTTTCCACACCACAGAGCATTATGCACTCCAAAACCAATCACTTAAGCACCAGCGCAAGTCCATTTATAGCCTAGCAATCAAAGAGCAAGCCCAAAATCCAGCCCAAGGTCCTAACCTAGCCCAGTCATTTGACTACCGCGTGCCGATAGTGCGGCAATGTCGTGCAAGTCGAGGGCGCAATTGGGCCAGTAATTAATTACTAAGGGCTTGATTAGTCTTTTCACTTAGTGGACTACCAATCTGTCTCTTTTCATTGGGTGGCATGGATCTGGATGTGCTCCATGATTTCCCTTAACCATCACAGCCCTCTTCCTAATCCAAATTCCAATCAAATTCTACTTAATTAAATCAAAACCCCACATCATTAATCCTCCTTTTGAATCCAATGACCTTCCTCTCTTCTTTCCTATATAAAACCTCCACCCACGTCCAACGACTCCTCTTGGCCCTCCTTCTTCCTCTCAGCCCTAAGCACACATACAACCCCTCTCCAGCCACCGTTTTGACTACCATCCAGCACATTCTGGCCATCCAATTATCACACAACATCCCTCTAGGCCTTGCTTCTCTAGCATTGCACCAGAGCATTTCCCACTCTTCCAGCAGAACCTTCTCTCTTGCTGAAGCATCCCACACATCTACCAGTTGTCCATCTCCGTCCTTCCGCCCTCATCGTCTGTCGGAACATCCATTTCCCTTCCATCACCTCCCACACACTGGAACACCACAACTCCACCTACATTACCCACCTGAGCCCTCCATCGGCCTCACCATGCCCCTCCAGACCTGCCTCCATCACCATCGTGTGCTATCAGCCGGAGAACACCGCGAGCCATCGCTGGAAGGGGCAACCCACCATCCACAGGTACATCTCCTCCCACCTTGCTTTGTGTTTTTGTTTTTCATTTCTTCATGTTCGTATTACTTCGTCACAACGTTTTATGTATGTTTTATCTGCATTTGCCATTTAATTTCAGTCATGCACCCATTTCATGTCTTCATCGCCGGTGATGGGTTCAAGTGGGTGTGGAAATGGTTGATGGAATGTGAACACCTTCGTCTCCCATCTCGGCGCATCCTCACCTTCCTCTGGCCTCTCTCAATCACCCTGGATAGTCTCTCAATGCTCCTTACAACCTGCATGGCCGACCGAGCTCGTGGCAGCTGGTGTGACTTGGTGAGGACAGAGGATGGTCTGCATCTCATTCATTTGCATCCAGGTTGCACCTCTATATCATTCTTCCTCCCATGGACCTCTGGAAATGCTAGAACGCCTCGCCGAAGCCCCTGGTTAGAGAACTCAGGCATGCTCGTCGGTGGAACCCATTTCACAGTGAGCTAGGTGGGTGGAAGCCTCCAGCCAGTCGCGACCTCGTTTGAGCATCCAGGTGCATTCCCTTGCCTCCCCTCTAGCTTTCCATGCATCATACAACATCCATGCATCATTACATTTAGGTCTGGAATGAGGCAAAGAACGCTGCCTTGTTCTGTATCCAGTAAGCACATGCCGAGTGCATGGAAGAAGGTCACGAGCAGGTTGCATAGATTGGGTAGGGAGCTAACTGAGCTCCATAGCATCACCTCACTTTGTTTCATCCCCTGATCATTCATTGTTTTCCCTGTGTGTTTATCTGTATCTGCTCGTCCTCGCTTACATTGCATTGTTTTCACATATTCTCTTGCATTCCATCATTTAGGGTGATGATGTGTACTATGTCGATTCCTTTTGACCAATGGTCAAGGGTTTACATAGTGTTACTGAGCTTTAGCTTTCTTAATGTTTCGCCCCATTCATCACATTTGCATTGGCATAGAAAGTAGCATTCATGACATCTTAGACATAGCAAGCATAAGTGAGTATTCGCATTGGCGACACACAAGCGAGCAAATAACCTAAGAAAGACCAATTTTTCAGGCATATGGGGTTACCTAACACCTTTTCCATACGTAATAGGAGTCATTACCCTTTCTCTAACCCACGATGACCTTTGCGTCACTTTCCATTAGCATAGAGCATACACATTCATTCATTTGCATCATTTTTTTCACATTTTTATGCTTCTAGTTCTCCTTGTCTTTCCAATTTTTAAAAGATTAGGTGGCAACTCCCTTTTTCCTTATTCTTCTTTTGCTTTCCTTTGGTGTTTTTTAGTGGATGTATCCTTCCTCGAATTCACCACCTTTGCTGTGACCTTATAGGTTCGCGAGTCTGATTTTCACACCAAGCTCGTGGGTCCTTGTCCGCTGGCATGGTCACAAACCGAACTGGGCTAAGAGCACCAGAAACGGTCGACCGAAAAACCACCCAAATGCCCAAAAATCCTTGTTTCAGCCGCCCAAAAAGAAACAGTCGACTAAACTGGGTGCACAGTCAACACCCAAGACCAAAAATGGTGGCCCAAATAAATTCATTCGACTGATTCAAAGGTCAAGGGGACAAGTTTGAAGCAAAAACGACATACCAATTTCTACAATTTCAGAAAAATGGCCTCAGCCCTAACCTACTCGATCGACCAAGTGGGAGTGAGGGGCAGACCCACCAGACAAAATCCATAATTTACGAATGAAACATGGGACGTAAACACTTGAGTATATTCCAAAACCACACAAACGAAACCACGATCCATGCATTATAGCTCAAGAAACAAGTTCATAAATCCACAGGGATCGAAAATGACCCAAACACATCAACCATAATAATTAACCATTAATGTCCCAATAAATCATCATAAATTCTTAATAAATTCTAGAAATATAAATTTACCTAGGTTTCATGTATTGCTAGGATTTTCTACCAATTTCATGCATTTCTATACAAAATGTGAGGTGCATACCTCACGACGATTGTCGACAATCCTCTGGCCAACAACATGCTCTCTGGCGATCCCGACCTCAACCTCGAGCTCACTTGACACCAAGGAAGAAGTCTGGAGTCCTCACGATGGCCAAACACCATAGCACCACCTCCACCTCTCTCTCTCTCAGTCTCTGTCTCCGTCTCTCTCTCTCTCTCTCATGCACTCTCACTGCATGAGGCAGGGTAAGGAGGTGAAGGAGAAGGGAAAGAGGGGAAGGGAAGGGCAAGGGCGTGGGGGAGGGGAAAGGGCTCTAGCTCGCCATCAGCTTGGGTGCACAGGGAGGAGGGGGAGAAGTGGCGAGGGAAAGAGAGAGAGAGAGAGAGAGAGAGAGAGAGAGAGAGGAAGAGTGCAAGAGAAGACTCTGTCTCTCATCCTCTTTTATACGCACGGTCCAAGAAGATCGTGCAAGCGCAACAACTCAATGCATGCACTCATCCGCACATCCCTGGTCAATGACCACTCCCACACCAACCACACAATAGCATGAGCACTACAACCACTCTCCACCTGCACACCCACACACAGGCCAAACATTGCACGGTGCCTCCACCAAAGGACAAGGCACAAAATAGGCCAACCAGTGGGACCCAAGCATAAAATTACGAATATGACCTTGCACTAGTAACACCTGCTCATTATAAAATTCATTAAAATGTATAATTACAATAAAATGAATTTTCAAGTGTTACACAATGATAACACAACTAAATGTAGAAAAGCAAGAGCAAACCAATTAGGCAAGCAGAACAACAACACATAATCCAAGAATGCATATCATAAGCAGACTGCTATCTTATTAGAAGGCCTAAATCTATTAAAACTATTACCGTCCTCCACGCACAAGATCAGAATGGCAGTTGCACATGCATGCCTTCAAAAAGGTCCAACAAGCAAGCATCATCCTATACCTTAACCAGCACCAGATCACACAAGCACAACGGTCTAGGGTGCACTCATAGACAAGTCCACCTCTTGCAAACTTTATCCGTTAAACCAACTGTTTGGCCCCCCTTGCATTTGCTCTCTCTCTCTCTCTACTCCCTATCCTCTCTTGGCCATCCACCTCATTGGGTGGTCTGTGATGACTAGCTTGTTTACATTTTCTTGGAAAATCATCACATGCCTGCTCTGAGACCATTACACTCCCACGAACTGAGTCCATCAATACCTTGACATCAGGGGCATGTTAGCTACCTTTTACTGTCATCATCTCGATACTAAGGGCATGCTAGTTGCTTTTTGGTATCTTCCTTCTTAATAGCAAGGCCAAGCTAGCTAGCTTTTGGTATCTTCCTTCTCAATAACAAGGGCATGTCAGCTATCTTTGGTATCTTCCTTTTGATACCAGGGACATGTCAGCTGCCCTTTGGTATCATCTTGCATCCCTCTTCCCAGGTTGACATCCCCAACTATCATAAGATCATTTTCAAACCTCAATCTTGGGTTGGTATTCTTGTTTCTTTCCCCCTTTGGTGGTGAACTTTCACCGATTGCGTCCTAGTTGACAAGTTTGTTGCTTTGCCTTGTTAACTGTCACTGGTTGCATCCTATTTGATAAGTTTGTTGCTTCGTCTTGCGAACTGTCATTGGCTACATCTCGGTTGAAAAGTTCATTGCTTTGCCTTATGAACTGCCATCGGCTACATCCTAATTGACAAGTTTGTTGCACTGTCCTGTAAACTATCACCGGCTGCATCCCTGTTGGCAAATTCATTGCTTTGCTTTGCGAACTGCCACCAATCGTGTCCCGTAACAAGTTCGTTGTTCTATCCTACGAATTGTCACTAGTTATGTCTCAGTTGACAAGTTCGTTGTTCTGTCTTGCGAACCATCACTAGCTACGTGTAGCTTGACAAGTTCTTTCCTCTGCCTTGGGAACAGTCACTAGCTATGTCTCGATTGGCAAGTTTGTTCCTTTGCCTTGTGAATTGTCACTAGTTATGTCCATTTGGCATGTTTGACTCCTTGGCCTCCCAAGCTATCACCAGCTGCATCCTGAATGACAAGCTCGCTCCTCTACCTTCTGAGCTGTCACCAGCTGCATCTCGGATGACAAGCTCGCTTCTTTGATGAGTTGTCACTGGTTGCATCCAAGGTGACAAGCTCACTCCTCTGCCTCTTGAGCTGTCACTAACTGCATCCCAAATGACATGCTCGCTCCTCTACCCCCTAAACTATCACTGGCTGCATCCCGTTTGGCAAGTTCGTTGATCTACCTTGCAAACTATCACCAACCACATCCTGATTGATAAGTTCGTTGTTGTATCTTGCGAACTGTCATCGGCTACGTCCTAGTTGGCAAGTTTGTTGCTTTGCCTTGCAAACTATCATGATAATGCTAAAAAATAAAGATAAAATCCAAAATATCCAAATGATTGTCAATCTATTTTAAATCAAATACATCTTTGATTTTAATTGAGTTTTCTCATAATTATTAGAGATTTGATTTTCAAATCCAATTTACTTAACATTTTAAGTGGATTTTGAATTTGAAAATTAATTTAAAATATCTTTCAATTACGAGTATGATTTTTCAGGATTGATTTGGTCAATATTTGATAATAGATACGTAATGGATATTTCATGATCTTGATTTTCAAAATTATGCCTTTTTAGTAGCTCATTGCCACATGTATAGGCGACTAGTTGATGTGGTAGATTTCCTTGCCTTTTGGACAGTGATTCACCTCATGCAGCGAAATTAGAATCTTTAGATTAGTCACCACTGATAGCGGTGATTGAAAGATTCTATCACTTCTTATATAGGCGACGAGCTCATATCTCAATTTTCTGTCATTTTAAGAGCTCTAAATCCTGACCATTGATCTCCCACTCGTCCTTGACGAGATCTGGAGTCCCCAAACTCTATAAATAGACTCCCTAAATAAGAGTTGAGGGGAAGCACATTAAAATATTAAGGAGCCACTTATATGCCCTAGAATGGAAAGAATCTTGAAAGAAAGAGAAAGCTTTTCAGCCTTTCCTCCATGTCCAAGCCCCTAGAAGCTCAGATCCACTAGAAATCTAGTCTCTTTCAAAGCCAAAGCGCATCTCTGGAGCTCCGTAAACCAGCCTCCACTTCCTCTAACCCTCACATCAAGGCACCAAGGGTGAAGGGAGTATCTTCCTCTTTTTCTTTCATTTATTTCATATAAACATTGCATACATAATTGCTCATGGCATATGCATGCAAGGACAACCCCTGGTCAGTATTTCATTTCAATTATTCATGTTATTTATTGTTCATTCTTGTTACTCTTACTGCACTTAGACTAATCTAGACCTCTTGTTTTCATATTCTCTTGTTTATTTTGAAGGAAAGGATACATCGCACAAGAATGTCGCTGGGCAGCATCTAGCAGCCGACCTAGTGAACTGAGAACCCACACAACCATAACTACCGCATCTCCCGTAGGCATCTTGTCAACTAGCATAGCGAAGGACAAGTGGCGATCACAAAGAACTATCAACGTGAGTGGACACGACGATAATTCTACATCAACACCCCCAAAAATCCACGTCCACATACTTGACTGTGTCTCGATCATCATCCAACATCGCATCTACAACAACATCACATGCTAGACACCCATATCTTCATCGCATACAACCGTACACATCCTTGATGGATTGCAGCGCACATTAGCATATCACATTGGCACTCACATCCCAGCATTGTGTTAGCATCTCGGCAACAAATCATGACTTTCGATGCATCCGTCGAATAAGTAACTCAAAGCCAATAGCAAACACCATCCTCCCATAGGCTTCAGGTGGGGTGTCTTGTTAACCCTAAGCATCAGTCTCAATTCCCTTGAAGGCATCTATAGACACCCTGATTTTGAAGTCGCTTGTCAACGAACTCCTTCAAAAGAGCTTGCTTTAATTGCGATAAGGCATTATCCAACATCCCAAACCATCTCCAACTATCCCAAAACCACCAACCTTAAACACCTAGAGTCCATTTGGTCGACAAGCACTCTAGAAACAAGCTCAGATCCAAGCAAACAGGCCCTACAATAAGCTAGGCATGACTCACTAGTGCTACCAACTAGCGTAACTTACTAGCTTTATTACCTAGCGTGTATTGCTGGTGAAGTGTCCTGTGTCAAATTTCAGAACTACAAAGGATTGATTCATCCATTCACCTTAAACCATCAATTTCTTGCTTCTCGTTGGTTGTTATGGATTTAGAGGTGTGCCTTCATGTGTATTGACCATAGTGTCCCTCATCCAAGTTGAAATTCCAATCCAACTCCTTAATCCACATCTCATCCACCCATTTGAAGTTTGTTATTCATCGACGATGCCTATGCATACCATTCTCCTATTTAAACACCTCCACCTCATTCCTAACGAGGTTGCCGGCCTTGCATGCACTACCCCCACTCGCCTTAGGCCGACACCCAACCTCCATTGCCAAGCACCTAGCCTCCATGCACTTGGCCACTACATTGCATCCTACACAATCACAGCCATAGCCACAACCAACTCTACAACAACTGTAGACACTCCAATTTTGAGGTGACTCATAGATGAGTTTTCCAGATGTTGCTTTGGATGTGGCTAACCCTTGAATCCTATTAGCTAATACCAAATCAAAACCTATAGCAGGCCCACAGCCCAATTAGAAATCTAGACAAGTAGGAGAGAGCACCTAGTTGGAGCACCAATGTGGAGCACCTGTTTGGAGCATCGAGCAGGAGTACTACAGTGGCACACCTAGCTAACACACCTACCTAGCACATCTATCTAGCACACCTATCTGGCACACTTAGTTGGCGCACTACCTAGCACACTTAAGTGGCGCACATACGTGGCGCACTGCCACTTTTCTGGCTGCTGGCTTTCCACCTCCCATACTTGTAACCTTCAGCTACGAATATGCCATGGAATCTTCTAGGCTCTTCGTCTACAAGGCTCCTTGCATTCCTAGGAGTTACCCTTGAAAAATCCCTATATATAGACTGCTATAGGCAGCCATTTGGGGTTGGAGACACACACAGCTACAGCCAGCCTTCTCCAAAGTTCTGCAACTATCCATTTGAGCTCTCAAGCTTTTCCGTGCATCCAGAGATATTCTCAGCCCTTCCAAAGCATCAAGGAGCTTATTATCTTGGGTCTTCTTTGAAGGAACATCTTGGACAAGGTAGGCCCTTCCCACTTTTCCTTTAAGTTCTTATTCTTTTGCATTGAAATAAGGCATGCTAGAAACTTCACATATGGTTTGATTTTTCTGTGTTTTCATGAGGTTTCTATGATGAATTTACTTGTCCTCCTTGCAAGATGCTCTCCATGCAAATCTACACTTTTGT
>JAMKQA010029804.1:0-20033 GCA_024699735.1 Posidonia australis
CCTCTGGAATTCGAGGTAGGAGACTTCGTTTTCCTGAAGGTGTCACCAACCAAGGGTGTAATGCGGTTCGGTAGGAGAGGCAAGTTGAGCCCTAGATATATCAGACCGTATCTGATTACCAAGAGGGTTGGTGAGGTGGCTTACTGACTAGATCTGCCTCCAGAGTTGGCGGGTGTACACAACACCTTCCATTTGTCGATGTTGAGGAAGTGTTTGGCCGATGCATCCTAGGTGATACAAGTGCAGCCAGAGGAGCTATGGGAGGACTTGACTATGGTTAATAATGCAGTTCAGATACTGGACAAGAAAGAGCAAGTCCTCAGGAATAGAGTGATTCCATTAGTGTTAGTTTAGTGGCAACACCATGGTACAGATCAGGCTACCTGGGAGCGCGAGATGGACATCCAGAGACAGTACCCCTAATTGTTTTGTTAGAGCTGAATTTCGAGGACAAAATTCTTTTAAGGGGTTAGGATGTGACATCTGGGCCTGATTATCCATTTTTATTTGTAAACCATGTGATTAATTGTAATATTTTTTAAATGGTTTATTAATGGATAATCTGTTGTTTCTTGTTTGTGTGAGCTTGTGGTTGGTTGTCTGTGTGCCTGTTTGTGATCTGGGACCAATGTGGAGTCTGGCTTGAGGGTGCACAGTCGTCTTGGTTTGCATGTATGCCTTATCTTCCTTTCTTTTCCTTCTTTTTCTTCTTCCTTTTCCTACCTCTCACGAGTCGAACACTACTTTTCCCCCGTCTCCTTCTCTTCCCCGACCCGTGCCACCAGCGACACCGGTCCATGCCTCGCCGTCTCCTCCGATGCGATGGGCGGCCGGCGCGATGCGAGTGGAGAGAAGGATAAATGGAGGCCACGACATGAGAAGAGAGGAAGGGGTGACAGAGAGAGGAGGAGAGGGGGAGGATCGACGTGTAACCGAGGAGGTGGTGAGCCACTCGTGTGTTCCGTCGACAGAGGAGGCTTCGCAAGGGCGCGAGGAGGTTTGCCGGAGGGCGGGGAGGGTGGTTGGGAGCTGAGCCAGGTACGCGACCCCTTTTCCTTTCCTCCGTTCGGTGTTTTGTTAACAGTGGGTTTATTGCAAGAAAAATTGTGATAAATGCATGGAAAATCATTGAAAAATAGTAGGGATGATGGAAATGAAATAAATGATGTGAATGTGTAGGGATCATGCTAGATTGTGTGAATTTCATGAGATTTGGGTAGATATGCCCTAAATGTTTTAAGGTTTAACTTTGAGCATGTTTCCCTTGCGAATTTAGATCTCCTTGTATGGTTGATGGAATCATGAATGGTTTGTGGGGTTTTGAAGTAGACTTAAGGGTCTACATCCCATGATTTTTTGGGAATTGTTGGTGTATGTTTGGGGCGTCCGATCGGGATTGAAAAGGAAACATGGCTTTTGAAAAAGCATGGATTGGGATTGAATTCCCAAGTGATTGTTTAATAAAGAAAGGATGATTTTCAGAAAGAGAAAACCAAGTTTTGAAAAAAATGAGATTTATGGTTTTGCCGAGGTTTTGTGATTTCTATGTTTTGGGGCACGTACTGGGTGACTTAGATGTCACTCACGCGTGCTATTTGGTTTTCAGGTGCAGACCACGTGCAGCCGGGTTCCGGTGCAGGAGTTGGAGCTTCTAGCCGCACATTGTGATCCTGAAGGTGAGCCTTAGTTACAGTTATTTGATGTTTCTGTAATTAGTGTAATTATGCTTGATACTGTGTTTTGGTAGCGTGCCCGGGATCGTAGCGTTACATCTATCCTGCAATAGACCCATTTGCTGAAGTTCTAACCTTTGGAGGACCAACTTCTAGTGAACCAAAAATTGTACATAAATTCTCAAATCAAGAATTTTGAGTCTACTTTCATATGGGACAAATTTCTTTCAAATCCCATATATATGACTCGAAATATAACTGCTTAAAGCTATAAGACTTAAGCTAGCATAACTAATGGGTCATCAATCTTTACACAAGCATTGGTATTTCTACAGGTAACAAAAAATAACAAGTAGCCTACCGAATTAAATATCTTTGAGTCTACTTTCTAATGGAATAAAAATCATTCAATTCCAATACTCATAGCTCAAGTTATACATGATTAAAACAAGAAGACTTAGATAAGCTCAGTAGTGTCATTATCCTCATAATTTCTTCGAAAATTCATACAAATCTACTAAAAATCCACAAAATTTGTATCATGCATCCAAATCATTCCCACTCAATATATTTCACTAATCTTAAGCTTAAATTAGAGGATTAGAAGGAATGGGTTGTGTACCGTTTTTGTTTCTTCTTCCTTCTTCCTCTCTTCTTCTTCTCTGTTTTGCCTTCTCTCTTTCTTTTCTTCTCGGTTTTTCTTCCTTCTTTCTTTCTTTATCCATTGCTCTAGCTTCTTCTCGAGCCCTCCTTTTTTCTTCTCTCTTCTTCTTCTTCTCCTGCTCCAGTCCCTCCCTTGTTCCTTTTCTTTTCACTTCTTTTTTTTTTCCCAAATGTGCATGCCATATCTCCATCCACCCTCCCCCTCATGTAGCCATCATTTTTTTTATTAAACTTTTTGCATGAATTTTGGACAAACACCCCTGGAGCAGGAAATATTCCAAACACCCATAATTCATGAAATAACTTTTGAATGGGGGTCTCGACGGCACTGCGGCACCCATTGTTAATTCCTCTTTTGTCCTGCACTCCCACGGGTCACTACACACCATAGTTGATAACCTTCACTAAAAATAATGTTATCATTAATTAATTATCATTAATCATGATTAAGTATAAAGGTTAACGCTCGAGATGTTACAAATCCCCATGATCACAACCTTTGGCAACCGAAAGATGACCAAACCAAAGAGCATATGACCGACTGTATAAGGGTGCACCTCCTCACCATAGCCAAAAAGCTTCCCTTCCAGCTAGTGAGCTTCGTCCACAACTTTGTTATTAGTGGCTCACATTGCTCCGTAGTCAGCTGCTAGGAGATCAGAGGAAGATCAGCAATCCCTAGAGCTTGAACGATAGGACCAGTATCAATCTACGATCCCTCGAACACCACAACACTCTTTTAAGAGTTAATGCACAACCCAAACACCTGGGTGAAGTGATCTTGGACCAATTGGGTGGACCAAGCATTTTTGAGCGACGCCCCCCAAACAGCATCAAATCATTGGCGAACATGATGTGGGACACACAAGTCATCACTCGTCTAAGTGGCATAACCAACCCACCTCCTGTCGTGTGCTCCATGACCTCTGAGAAAGCCTGCATCACCAACACAAATAAGAAAGGGGCAATAGGGTCCCCTTGTTGAAGCCCATTAAAAGCCATGAACGGGGTGGACATAGATCCATTCACATTCATAGAGAAGGATGCAATGAGCATAGCCACAATGAGCCTTCGCCATCTACTATCAAAGCCCATCTGTTCGAGCACCTCCGTAAGAAATGTCCAGTTTATCGAATCATAAGCCTTTGCTAGGTCGATCTTATACATCATCTTAAGATATCCTTGAGGGGTATGAAACTAGCTAACCAACTCATGGGTCGTGAGAAGGACATGTATGTTGCCACACCCTAAAACAAACGCCATCTGAGTCGCACTAACCAGGCACGGGAGAATAAGCTTCAGCCTTTTAGCAAGGAGCTTGGATATGATCCTATACAAAATGTTGCATAGAGCAATAGGCCTAAAATCTGAAAAACTGGTGGATGCAACACACTTAGGGATTAACTTGAGAACTGTATGGTTGACCATTCACAAGAGCTTCCCGATACTAATGAAATTGTTGACAACAGCAAACAAATCGCCCTTGATAATATCCCACGCTGCACAGAAGAAACACAAAGTATAACCATTTGGGCTAGGGGCCTTGTCCTTGTCCATACTCCATATAGTTCTCCTAAGCTCGGTCAGGAAAGATCGCACGGTGAGGACAAGATTGCCCTTGTCCATAACACCACCAATAAGAAGGCTAGAAGGGAGTTGCTCACATCTTCAGCCAGTGTTATGTAGGTGTGACCATGCTTGTAACGCCTCGAACCCGGGCACATTACCTAAATCATAGTATCATAAGCAAAATTACACTAATTGCAGTAAAATTAAATAACTGTAACTACGGCTCACCTTTAGGAAATAATGTGTGGCTAGAAGCTCTGACTCTGGCACTGGAACTCGACTACACACAATCTGCACCTGAAAACCAAACAAGCACACGTGAGTGACATTTAAGTCACACAGTACGCGCCCCAAACATACAAACAACAAAAATCCAGCGAAATGTCAAAAACTCAACTTTTAATTTAGAAAACTTGGTTTTCTTTTGGAGATCCAATTTTGTAACGCCCCGATCCCAGGTATGCTACCAAATCACAGTATCATAAGCATAATTACACTAATTACAGAAACATTAAATAACTGTAACTAAGGCTCACCTTCAGGATCTCAATGTGCGGCTAAATGCTCCGACTCCTGCACTGGAACTCGACTGCATCAAATACACCTGAAAACCAAACAAGCACGTGTGAGTAACATCTAAGTCACCTAGTACGCACCCAAAACACACAAACACAAAATCTCTGGAAAACTATAAAACTCATCTCTTTAATTTTCAAAGCTTGGTTTTCTTTTGAAAATCCTCTTTTCTTTTTGTTGGAAACCTCTTCGGAATTTAATCTCAAATTCATGCTCTTTTCAAAAGCCATGTTTCTTTTCTTTTCTCAAAACATTTGGAAACTCATTCCAAAACCACATTCTCTTTCAAAAACACACCCTTGCATTTTCTTCAAAAACCTTTGGAATTCATTTTCCAAAACATATCCTTTTCAATACTTGGGATTTCTTCCCAAAATCACACTTTCAAATTCATATTTTTGACCAGATCCAACCTAAAACACATTGCCTCTCGGGCTCAAAACCAAATCATAAATACAGACTGGTAACTGGTAAAACATCATCATTATTCCATTTCAGGATTTTAGGACTATTTCATAAGTCCAGTCCTGATTAAATCACATTTCTTTTTCTTTACTCATTTCCACTTTTCTTTACTGTTGTTACCTTGATCAGGGGTAACAGCGGCACAAGTAGTAGGCGAGGACATCCTCTCCCCTACCTTCCTACACTGTCACGGTGAAATTCCCCGTGTGGGATGTCACCGCCCAGGCCAACCGGCCTTAATTTCTTTCATATATGCATGGGGATACGTCTTTGTCTGACACCCCATCGGTGACCTGAACAACTAGGTCCAATGACCCAATCACAGCCTATACCATCAGTGACTCGAACAACTAGGCTCAATAACTTAGGTTTAGCCTACACCGTCAAGAGCTCGGTGACTCGAACAACTAGGTACAACGACCCAAGCTCAGCCTACATCATCTTAAGCTCGGAAACCACAGTCGTGTTTGACAATCGGTTTCATTAGAGCCTCATACTCTTACCGCATTGTCGACACCAACTCTCGTGGTTCCTTAACATATTTTTAGTGTTTCATTTCAAAACTCTTTAAACTTTTCTTTTCAAAACCATTTTCCATTTCATTCTTTTCGTTGCAGGAATCTATCTCCTTGCAACACTTGACCTTCCATTGGGGTTCCAACTCAAGTAATGAAAACCATGCTTAAAATCATAAATTGGGTCTCATGCCCAAAAACCACGCATAATCTGCCCTTTTGTTCATTTATAGGGTCTAAAACCCAAAACCACACAAAATCATTCTTTTCATTCATTTATGGGGCCAAAACCCAAAACCACACAAAATCAGTCTTTTCATTCATTTATGGGGTCAAAACCCAAAACCACACAAAATCATTTTTTCCATTCATTTATGGGATCAAAATCCAAAACCACGCCCAAATTTATTTATTTGGATTCCACATTCCTCCATGTCATTACATGGGGAAACATCACCTTCATATGCTCAACATACCATTTAAAACCATTTATCATTCATTTGCATTCATGCCTGCACATATCAGGGCCAGGGCTAAAACGGCAGACTGAGTTTCAGGTTCGGTATACCGAAATCCCCTGATTCAGTATACTGAAACCCCCTATTTCGGTCGAAAGATTTCGGTCTACCGAAACCAACGATACTGCTTAATCTGTCAGGATTTTGGTACACTGAATAAATTCGGCATACCGAATTCCTCGCAGACAGGGCACACCCCTGTTCAGGCGGTGAAAAATCGCCCAATGTGGGAGTCCCGATCAGACCCCCTAGGCACCCATCATAAATCATCAATAAATCATGGGGTGTAGACCCTTGAGTCTACTTAAAAAACCCTCAAACCATTCCTCAATCCATCAACTATGTGATTCACATGAAAATCACAAAGGGAAAGAACTCAGTGAAACCTACAAAAGCTTACACCCCCAAAACACATTCAATTCCACATATTTTCATCCTAACCGCATGATTTCTATATTTCGATGCAATACAACTCATTCTCATCCTTTTCCTTATTTTTCTACAATTTAACATGCATTTTCCCCATTGACATGCCATTTACTCATTACCCAAACAACGGCGAAACGAGGAAGGAACAGGGGTCGCGTACCTCTAATGGCGCCCCAACGATCCTTCCCGCACTCCGACGAGCCTCCTCGGGCCCCAGCGAAGCCTCCTCCGTTGGTAGATCACACGAGTAGCTCCCACCTTTTCCTTGGTTGCCCGCACGTCGTTCTTCCTCCGCACATCTCAGCTCACCCTCTTCCACCTGCCTCTGCCTCTCTTATCCCCTCCTCCTCCCACATCACGCCAGCCGCCCATCGCGTCAGAGGTGACGGCGAGGCATGGGTAACTGGTTGGTGTTGGCACGGGCTGTGGAGGGTGAATGGGAAGAAGACGGGTGTGTGGTGAGCTCGTGAGTGAGAGAAGGAGAAAAAGAAAGAAAGAAAAGGGAAAAGAACGGGCACGTAAACCGAGGTGACTGTGCATCCTCAAATCGGACTCCTCATTGGTCCCAAATCACAAGCTGGTGCACAGAAAGCCAACCACAAGCTCACACATCCTAGAAATAATAGATTATTCATTAATAATCCATTTACACAATATTGCAATTAATTACATGATTTACAATTAAAATGGATAATCAGGCCCAGATGTCACAAATTTAAAACATCCTTGTCCTTACCTTTGAAATCATTTGGGAATCTGTTCACACACTGTGCTTTCTCAAGATTCACTTTTTCTTTTCTTTTTGAAACATTTGGAATTTTGTTTTCCAAACCACATTCCTTTTCCAAAACCCATTTTTACTTTCTTTTTACCCTTTTCAAAACCTTTCTCATACTATGAGAAATCCACATTTCTGACCAGATCTAGCCTAAAATACAATGCCTCACAGGGCTCAAAACCAAAATCACAAACATTGGCTGAGAACTGGTTAAAATACAATCATTATTTCATTCTAGGATTTGAGGACCATTCATAAGTCCAATCCTAGCCAAACCACATTTCCTTTTATTTCTCAAAATCACTTTCTTTTCTTATTCATTTTCACTTTTCTTTACTGATGTTACCTTGATCAGGGGTAACCAGGCACACAAGTAGTAGGCGAGAATATCATTTCCCCTACTTCACTGCACTACTACTGTGAAATTCCCTATGCAGGATGCCACTGCCCCGGCCAATCGGCCTCAATCTCTTTCATATATGCATGGGGATATGTCTTTGTTTGATGTCCCATCGATGACCCGAACAACTAGGTTCAATGACCTAAGCTTAGCCTACACCATCGGTGACCCGAACAACTAGGTTCAATAACCTAGGCTCAGCCTACACCATCACGAGCTCGGTGACCTGAACAATTAGGTTCAACGACCTAGGCACAACCTACACCGTCTCAAGCTCGACAACCACAGTCGTATCTGGTAACTAATTTCATTGGAGCCTCATACTCCCACCACGTTGATGACACCAACCCCCGTGGTTCCTTAACACTTTATTAGCATTTCATTTTCAAAACTCTTTAAGCTTTACTTTTCAAAACCATTTCCATTTTCATTCTTTTTAGTTGCAGGAATCTATTTCTATGCAATACTTGACCCTCTTCTGGGGTCCAAACTCAAACCATGAAAAACCATGCTTTAAAAATCATAAATTTGGTCTCATGCCAAAAATTACTCGAAAACCAGACATTTATTCTCTTTAATTCAATTTTAGGGCCTTAAACCCAAAACCACTCCCAAATACACTTATTTGGGTTTTATATTCCTCCATAACATTTTCATGGGGAAAACACCATTAACACAAGCTTATTGTCCATTTAAAACCTTTTTTTTTCCATTTTATATTCCAATTAAAATATCAAGGCCAGGGCAGAATCGATAGACCGAAACCAGGTTCAATATACCAAAAATCCCTGGTTCGGTATACCGAACATCTTCGGTATCCCTAATACAGTATACTGAAACATTCCTGGTATACTGAAACTTCCTGTTTTGGTTGATCGAATGATTTTGGTCTACCGAAACTAGGGATCCTGGCTTAATCTGTCAGGATTTCGGTATACCAAATTCGATTTGGCATATCGAATTTCCCACATCCAAGGCATTCCCTTTTTTCGGTCGATGAAATCGCCGGAAGTGGGAGCCTCAATTGGACCTCCCATGAACACATCACAAAATGCAAGTAAATCAAGGAGTGTAGGCCCTTTAGTTTACTTCAAAATCCCTCAAACCATTCATGATTTCATTAACTACACAATCCACACGAAAATCACAAAGGGATGAGACTCAAAAACGACTACTGTAGCCTTCATCCCAAAATCTTGTATATTCTTACCAAATTCCATCCTAACCGCATGATATCTATGTTTATATGCTATTCAACACATTCTCATCAATTCCACTATTTTTCTACGATTTTACATGCATTTTTCATCATTTCCATGCATTTAACTCATTTTCAAATAAACACAGAATAGAGGGAAAGGAGGGGTCGCGCACCTCTCCGGCAAGCCTCCCCCCTACTCCGGGGAATTCCCCCTACCCCAGCAAAGCTTCCTCCACCGGTGGACCTTGGTGAACCACCTCCAACTTGTGCGTTGCTCCACCTCTTCTTTGTTGGCTTTATTAGCCATACCTTGATTTTGATGATAACAAAAGACTAATGTGCTTTATGAGAATATTTCATAGCTCATATATGCAAAGAAGATCATTGAAGAACTCAGAAGACTCGAGCATAAAAAGGAAGACATTTAACGAAGACAGAGACCTACGTGCCACCTAGAAGAATTCAAGATGAAGGAAAAGGAGAAGAAAAATTAAATAATATTTGTAATTATTTTGATGTAAGTTTCTATTTATTTGTGTACCTAGGAACTTGTAATAATCTCCCAAATATCAATATAGAGCCATAAAAAGATTGCCTTAGCTCCAAAACCAACTATTCATTGAAAAACATTCAATATAGGACTAAAGGCATGTTCGGCATACCAAATTTCCTCGGTATACCGAAATATATGCAGATTAGAAAAATCAGAAAAGAAACCCAGAACAGCATACCGAAATTCACCGACATACCGAATCCCAAATTATTTTCGGTATACCGAAATGCTTGACCGTTGCACATTTCGGTCAACCGTTTTGATTTCGGCATACCGAATCAGTAGCCGTTGCTGAACGTTAGAGAGACATTAGACACATTCTTATACCCATGTTTTCCTATAAATAGGCCCCCATTCTTCACCTATAAGATTACCAATACTTTCTACTCATATAGATCTTCAAGCTACTCAAGTTTCCAAGCATTCCACTCCTATCTCATTAGAAAAACTCCGAAGGCAAGAGTGCTCCATTTTCATCCATCCACTTAGCCAAATTGAGTTTGGGAGATTGTAGAAAAAGAGTTGTAAAATCCAAGTGTAAAGGTTCTTCGGATTGAGAGAAGGAAGCTGCGTTTTCTTGCGGAGCTTGGCGAGGATTCGTCAAGGGTGTACGGCATGATCTTGGCCCGGAAAAAGATTAGGTTAGTGAAATCCTTGAGCGGTTCTCGAGGAGTGGACTAAGCTGGGGAGGCTGAACCACTATAAATTTACTTGTGCATATCATTGTCTCTCATCCCTTTTCTTCGTATGCTTTGTTTTGACATCAAATTTCCTAGCTATATTCAAAATACTAGTTATTTGCTTAAAATCTTGCAAGTCGACAAACAAACCTTGAAATTGGATAATTATTCATTAAATCACTATTCACCCTCCTCTAGTGAAGTCTAAAGATCCTAACAATTGGTATCAGAGCCTTGTTAATCTAGGATAAAGATTTAAATATCTTCTAGATATGACTTCTTGTTTTTTTAACAAAAATATTGTAGAGGGCCAAAGCATTAGTAGACCACAAATTTTTGATGGAAAAAATTATAATTATTGGAAATGTAGGATGAACATTTACTTAAAATCTATAAATCTTGATGTATGGGACATTGTCATAAATGGATGTACACCTAGTAAAAAGAACTATAAGGAATGGAATGAAAAAGAGGAAAATCAAGCAACATTGGATGCTAAGGGGTTAAACACATTATTTTGTGCTATTAGTCAAGATCAATTCAATCTTATTCCTAATTATAGCACTTCTCATGAAGTTTGGCATATTTTAGAAGTCACTCATGAAGGAACAAATCAAATGAAGGAAACAAAAATAAATATGCTTGTACATACATATGAAATGTTTAAAATGCAACCAAATGAATCTGTTAGTGATATGTTTACTAGATTTATTGAGATAACTAATAATTTACAATCCCTTGGAAAATGTTATTCTCAAAGTGAATTTGTTAAAAAGATTCTAAGATCTCTAACTCCGAATTGGGAAAAGAAAACCACAGCTATAGAAGAAGCTAAGGACTTATCCTCATATTCCCTTGAAGATCTTATGGGAAGCATTACTTCATATGAAGTTCAATTGAAAGAAAAGGAATTAGAAAATATTCCAGAAAAGAAAAGAATTGCACTTAACGCCTCTATCAAATCAGATGATTTGGATGTGGAAGATCTTGCTCTTATAACTCATAAGTTCAAGAATTTTTTAAAGAAAAATGAAACTCAAAAGAAGAACAAAAATAATAAAAGTAAAATTAAGAAAAAGAAAGGCTTCCAAGCCACTTGGGATGATAGTGACTCTTCTACTGATGAAGATTCTTATGTTGAAGTAGCTCACTCATGTTTTATGACTACATTTAGTGAAATTTCATCTTTAGACAGTATTGAAGATTTTTCTGTAGATGAATTACTTATTGCATTCAATGAACTTTATACAAAACATAAATCCTTGAATGCTAAATACAAAAGCTTAAATAAAAGTTTCATTAATGAAAAGGAAATGTTTTTAATTGAAAATGAAGAATTAAGAAATAAGAATAAAACTTTTGAGAAAGAAAATGATGTCTTGAAAAATGAATTGAATATCATGAAAGGAAAAATTAATAATTCGGAAAATAACTTTGCATCATTGAAAAACAAACGTGAAAGCTTGCTTAATGATGTGAGTAAGCTTACAATTAGTAAGAGGAACTTTGAATCAAGAAATTTTAAATATGGAAATGTGAATAAAAAGAGTACTCCATATGAAAATGGATTTATTAGAGCTAAAAATGATAAATATGAATTTGTCACTAAGAAAGGAAAATAGATATCTAGAAAGAATATTGATATGATCCCCAAAATAAATTTTGTACCTAAAACAAAGTTGGTACCAAAATCCCTCCTTAATGGCGGTACTTGACCTCTTCAAGGAACAAAAGGGACATGAGACTATAATTAATTGAAAAATAATGATAAATCCCATTGAAAAGCATGGTTAAGTGTTTATAAAGTTTTTCATTGAATAATATTGGTTAGTTAAAATCATTTGCATATAATTGCATAATGACTTTATATGACATTTAATTTTAAAAAAAATATATATTCTAAAATATTCGCTGATTCGATGTACCGTTTTTTAAACGGTTAACCGATTTTTACTGTTTCGGTCTAGCGAAATATTCGGTCGACCGATTGTTCTGACAGATGAATTCTGTCAATTTTGATTAATGTTTTAAAAAAATAAATTCAAACCATGGTTTGTTCTTACATTGAATATGACAATATCTTGACCATTCATTTGGATCTTTAAACCACAAATATATGCATAAATGGACTTGATTGACATAACTTATAATATCTTATTTTGATCATGCTATACATTGTCATATCCTTTTTTGCTCATGATGAAAATAAGAAAAATCATATACTCATAGTGATATTGAGATTAGTATTTAAAGTGTGCCAATGTTTTAAATGATTCATCTTTTTGCTATACTTGTTGAATATGGATTGTTTTTACCCATGCTTGGATCAAGGGAGAGCCTTACTGAAAATATGTTATCATCCATGCTTGTTGATAAGGGGAGTTTAATTAATTCATAAATTTCAACAATTGGTATCCTCTTAAAAAAAAAAATTTAACAATTGAATTCAACAATTTGGTATCTACTAAAAGTTAATTTTGATGGTTCCTTGAATATTTTTTTGAAATGACCTTAATGAAAACAAATGTCAAAAATTAAAATGACACACTTGTGATATATGAATATAATTTCTTTTAGGGGGAGCATAACTTAAATCATATGGTTAATATTAAATTTAAATGATAAACTTGATATCTTATAAAATTGGTATAAATCTTATTTTGATACATTTGGTATAAGTTTCAAAAAATTGGTATCTAATAATTGACAATATTTAAATTGCTCATGATCTTGATGATTATTGAATATCTTGTCATAAAAACTTTGAGCATAAGTGAATAATTTTTAAATTTGATTTTGATGACCTTATATGATTCTTTTTGAAAAATCTTAAAACTTTAGATGCTTTTATTGCTTAACATTTTTATTGAAAAAGGGAGAGAAAATTAGAATAAGAGGAAATAGAGACGAAAAAGGCTTAAGCTTTATCATATAAATCTTTAAGAATTGAGAAAAAGGAGGAGTATATTGACACATCCTTATGCAATGTTAAATAAGAAGGGAGAGAGAGCTAAATTTTTATGATATTTTTTGCTAATGACAAAAAGGGGGAGAGTACTAAGAAAAGTTAATATCTTGTTTTTTCTTGTTTTTACCTTGAAATATTTGTTGTTTTGTCATCATCAAAAAGGGGAAAATTGTTGGCTTTATTAGCCATATCTTGATTTTGATGATAACAAAAGACTAATGTGCTTTATGAGATTATTTCATAGCTCATATATGCCAAGAAGACCATTGAAGAACTCAGAAGATTCAAGCATAAAAAGGAAGACATTTAAAGAAGACAGAGACCTACGTGTCACCAAGAAGAATTCAAGATGAAGGAAAAGGAGAAGAAAAATTAAATAATATTTGTAATTATTTTGATGTAAGTTTCTATTTATTCGTGTACCTAGGAACTTGTAATAATCTCCCAAATATCCATATAGAGCCATAGGAAAATTGCCTTAGCCCCAAAACCAACCATTCATTGAAAAACATTCATTATAGGACTAAAGGCATGTTCGGCATACTGAATTTTCTCGGTATACCAAAATATATGCAGATTAGAAAAATCAGAAAAGAAACCCAGAACGGCATACCGAAATTTACTAGCATACCAAATCAGAGATTGTCGGCATACCGAATTATTTTTGGTATACCGAAATGCTCGACCATTTCACATTTCGGTCAACCGTTTTGATTTCGGCATACCGAATCAGTAGCCATTACTGAACGTTAGAGAGACGTTAGACACATTCCTATACCCATGTTTTCCTATAAATAGGCCCCCATTCTTCACCTATAAGATTACCAATACTTTCTACTCACATAGATCTTCAAGCTACTCAAGTTTCCAAGCATTCCACTCCTATCTCATTAGAAAAACTCCGAAGGCAAGAGTGCTCCATTTTCATCCATCCACTTAGCCAAATTGAGTTTGGGAGATTGTAGAAAAAGAGTTGTAAAATCCAAGTGTAAAGGTTCTTCTCCGGATTGAGAGATGGAAGTCGCATTTTCTTGCAAAGCTTGGCGAGGATTCGTCAAGGGTGTACGGCACGATCTTGGTCTAGAACAAGATCAGGTTAGTGAAATTCTCAAGGGGTTCTCGAGGAGTGGACTAAGCCAGAGAGGTTGAACAACTATAAATTTACTTGTGCATATCATTGTCTCTCATCCCCTTTCTTTGTATGCTTTGTTTTGACATCAAATTTTCTAGCTATATTCAAAATACTAGTTATTTGCTTAAAATCTTGCAAATTGACAAACAAACCTTGAAATTAGATAATTATTCATTAAATAACTATTCACTCCCCTCTAGTGAAGCCTAATGATCCTAACATCCTCTAGCTCCATAGCTCACCCTTTCTCCTTCACTTGGCGCCTCCTTCCCTCTCTATCTCCCTCTTCTCCTCACGTCGCGCCCGCTGCCCATCTCGTCGGAAGGGACGGGGTGACATGGGCTGGTGTCGCTAGTGGCACGAGTCGGGGGAGTGGGGAAGAAAGGAGAAGAAGAGGATGAATGCCTGTGTGGGAGAGAAAGAGAGAGAGAGAGAGGAAAAGAAGGAAAGAAAAAAGAAGAAAAGACAGGCGTGCAAACCGAGGCGACTGTGCATCCCTAAATCGGACTCGACATTGGTCCCAAATCACATCCAGGTGCATAGTAAGCCAACCAAATTTTCACAATCACAAGAAACAACATATTATCCATTAATAAACCATTTATACAATATTACAATTAATCACATGGTTTACAATTAGAAATGGATAATCAGGCCTAGATGTTACAATGCCGGTGGAACCCTGCATGACTCCTCGGTGCATGGAAACACACGAGGAATCCCGATATAGTCATGGCAAAGATGGTGAATTCGAGAAAGGAGACTCGACTTAGAAACGCCAAAGAAAGATAAGAAAAGGAGTCACTACCTAGTCTTTTAATGGAAGGACGAGGAAAACCAAACACAAAGAAAACCCAAAGAAATCAATGCAAAGAAACACATGTGTGCTCTGTGCCTAATGGATGAAGTGTGTAAATCAATGCGGACTAGAGAAAGGGTAAGGATTCTTGTTACGCATGAGGAAGGTGTTAGGAAACCCCATGCGCCCGAAGAAATCGATCTTTCAAGGTTAACCACTTACTCATGATCTAGTGTATGTATACTTGTCTATTTTTAATGCACATGCCTAAGATGAATGCGAAAGCATGTAAAAACTCCAAGAAACAATGAATAAAAGAGAAATGATAAGGAAAATAATCCGAGGGACAATGTAGGCATTGAAAATGTCACTTTACTGCACGCCTTTGGGCGATGAGGAAAATCGTAAAAAAAAAAAAAATGTTCGGAAAGCGTTACACAAAATAGTGGAAACTTAAGAAATCCGAGAAAATCAAATGAGAGAAAATAATCCTCATTCGGGTCCATGTCGACATTATCAAGCCTGTTAATGTACGCCCTTGGGCAATGAAGATCCAAATCAAATCAAAAACCACGAAACTCGGAGGAAATCCAAAAACCAATGTGAACACTAAGTTTGAAATGAGCTTGAAATGTGTGTAAGATATAAGAAGATATGCATGAGAATATATACATGAAAGAGAGTAACAAGATGTACAAATGAATGATGGACGAAATATGTAAGTTTCTTGGGGCCTCTGTGCAAAAATTACATGTTTCTGGGTAAAGACTGGGATATTCAGGGTTTAATCTGCAAATATGCTAAAGAACACATTTCTATGTAGTTTTAAGGAAGTTTGGGGTTAAATGTGTAAAACTGTGTATTTTAGATAAAAATTGAGATTCCTAAGGTCTAATCTGTAAATATGCTAGCAAAACATGTGTTTAGTGTACTTTTGGAGAAATTCAGGGTCAAATGTGCAAATTTATGTGTTCTTAGGTGAAAATAAGAATTTCTAGGGTCTTATTTGTAAATATGCTAGCAAAACATGTGTTCAGTGTAATATGAGTAAGTTTAAGGTTTAATATGCAAATCAGTGGACTAATGGCTGAAATAAAGAAGTCTGAAGGCCTTTTTCAAAGATTTGAAGCTCGAGAATTAATAAAAGAAAAGCACAAGAGCCACACTGCAAATTTACCAAATAAATAAAATAAAATGATGCATGGGTAAATGTAGGGGTTAGAATGCAAAATGTAAGGACCTGATTGCAAGAAAAGAACGGAAGAAGAAGTTTTAAAAGAAACTTTTTGAAAAAGCTCAACGGTCGCCAACAACGGAACCTCACTGACAACGACTGCTTGGGAAGCCATCCAGGGCTTCCCCGGCACCTGATCTTGCATCCAACCATGAGGTAAGCTAGAGTGAAGAAAGGGAAGAGGATCTTTCGGCTCCGATGAGGCATCAAATGACCTGGTTCTTTCCCCCACCTCGCTTGTCGACGTCGTGATTCAGGCACCGTGCTTAGAGAAGAAGGTGCTGCTAGAGGCGGTGGATCGATGCTTCAAAGTTCCTAGACGGTTGACGGGATGGAGAGAAAGTGATTCCACTACTTGGAGGCAAGAACAACACCGCATGCTCCCTTCCTGACCTAGGTCGCCGTCATCTTCGGCGAGGTTGACTGTGAGAGGTGATTGAGGCTCGGAGCGGGGTTTCAAAGCCTTCGGTGGCTAAATGAAGGAGAGAGGAAGGTTCTCCAATGCTCAGGAGAGAGCCACGCCGCATGAAATGCCCGGTCGAACCTCATTATGGTTCTTTTTCTCCGACGATGGCGAGGGTTGCGGACGTCGAGCCCTTCCAAAGGCTACCAGAGGGGATATCGTGGCCTTTAGAGATGTGGAAAAGCACTAGGGAGGTAGGCCTATCTACTCCACATCCTATAAGACACAAATCACTCAAAGGATTCGTGCTGCCCCCACCTCACTCTCCAAAAAATGGGTCCGGCGACCCATAGACTTTGAAATTCTGGCCATGGAAGCTCATTTCTCCACTGGAACAACTCCAGGGAGGTTGAGGAAGGTCTAGGGGAAGAAATGCAAGAGAATTGAGCTTGATCAGTGGCCTACCTGAGCTGGCAATGGATGGGAGTTGTTTCCTATTTTCGGAGCTCACCAGAGAAGGTGACCAGAGCTGGCCTGAGCTATGAACTGCTCCTCCTTCGAGCCTCCTCAATTGTTTGATGCTCCTCTGGTTGCTCTGGTTGCTTTGATTTGGTGGTCTCTCCTTGATTTTTCCTTAGTTTTATGTTTTCTCTCCTCTCTTTTTTCTTTTATTTTTCCTTTTGCAAATGGGGGGTATTTATAGACTTGCATAGTTAGGTTGTTAGGGTTTTTAGTTTAGGTTGTTATATGAGTTTGTTAGACTAGTTATGATGGAGTGGAGGGTAGTTAGAGTTGTTAGGGTTTTGGTTGTTACATGAGTTTGTTAGAGTAGTTATGATGGAGTGGAGGTTAGTTAGAGAGTTTAGTTAGTTATATGAGTTTGTTAGAGTAGTTATGATGGAATGGAGGGTAGTTAGAGTTGTTAGGGTTTTGGTTGTTACATGAGTTTGTTAGAGTAGTTATGATGGAGTGGAGGTCAGTTAGAGTATTTGTTATATGAGTTTGTTAGAGTAGTTATAATGGAGTGGAAGTTAGTTAGGCTGTTAGGGTTTTTAAGGTGAGGATTAGGTAGGTTAGGGTTTAGCAACAAGCATATGGGGTGTCTACAGTAGGCCACTATGGAATAGGCACGCTTCCTCAACAAGTTGGTTCCTCAGAAATGCGTTGCCACTAGCATCCCTAATAGTTCTGATCTCATTAGTTGCGTGCTAGATTAGTAATGACTGATAGAAGAAGGATGAATTAAAATCCTAAGCTTGAAGCCACAGAACTCGACTCTACTGGTGCATAACTTTCTCCTCATGGTTCAATGCATCCCTTAGCTTATTCTGGAGGCGAGCATCTTCTAGAAGTAGCTCCGTAGTGTTAGTCGGCTCACCATTATCCTTAGCAGCTTCCTCCATACACTTTAGAGCATTAGTAACACCAGCAATTTGGTCCTTCAATCCAGCCATCGTCTTGCTAGCATCCCTATAAGTTCTCCTATCCCATTTTGCTAGGTTTGTGCGTGTAACAACAAGTTTTTTAGCGAGCTTGTACATTGGGGTACCAGGAATGCACATCTTCCAACCACTGCGAACAACGTCGAGAAAAGATGGGTGCTCGACCTAATGGTTGAAAACTTGAATATCTTCAACGGTCAGAAAGAGCGCGTCCCAAAAGCCAGTTCAAGAGGCGAATGATCACACGCCTCCCAATCACAAATCCTCCTGGAGCATAACAACTAATCAGGTGACAGGAAGCACCAATCGAGCCAGAACCTGCAATAGACGTCCCCCATCTACTCGTCCATGTGTACACACCTTCGCTATAGGGAGCTCCATAAGCCCTTCAATGTCAAGCCACGTGTTGAAATCCGACATGGCCGTTGAAAATGGAGAGGCCAGCCTATCATGCTCATTCAGTGCACGCATGCTTTGAAGTCTCCATATAGCAGCCTAGGCTTAGCAAAGCCATGATTCACCATCCTCCACAGTGCCTCCCAATGCGAGCCACACTTTTGAGGTCAGTTGCAAGCATACACAACAGATAATTTAAAATCCTTATCTCTAAAGGACCCATCGATGGAGATAACCTGCTCCATCACCTAAGTCTTTCCAAGTGACACAGTTGTCGAGATCCATAACACCGTAACCCAACTCCTAGAGGCAGCACTCAAGTTGTGTTCAAAAGACGCCCTTGGCCAAACAACATCCACAAAGGTTATGATCTTGTCTTCTAATTTTAGTTTATGTTCTAATAGACAAACAACATGATAAGTACCTAGCCTAAGTGTTTTGGACAACATAACATGGTGGCCACTCGAGTTAGCACCTATTACATTCCATGACAATATCTTCATGTCAAGGAGGGATCCAATGGATCATTGTCCCAACATTCAACCCTCTTCCCATGTTGCGCTCCACTTAATACCTTAAACCAACTTCCATTCCCTTAAGCACCCGAAGATCCAAGCCCAGTTCTTCCCTGTTGCTTAGTCCTTTTTCCACCAGTTGCCCTTGCCTGCCACACTCCCTTTTCCTTAGTCTTCTTAGCACCCTTTTTGATCGATTTCCTGGACAAGCTACCATGTGTTGCTTTGGTCACATTTTGTCCCTGTTGGCTCCACATAGGCTCATTAGTAGAAGGCCCAACCAAACTTGTTGCCACAGCCTCTGGAGCCTTGCCATTCATAGTCTCCCTAACATTACTCTGCACCCGAGGCTTGTGGTTGCAACCCTTGTCATCATGCACAAAGGTTGAGCAGTGCTGACATGAAGCCAGGCGCCACTTGTAGTCAACAAGAATTTCCTCCTCTTTCCCAGTACCCCAATTGAACATTGGGATATGAGAGGGGAAGTCAAAGTCTAAACTAGTTTCCACACAAATCCTAGCATAGTCAAGTTTGGCAGCGTCCATGGTGTTGCTATCCATCATTAGTGGTTGGCCCAAGAAGCTCCCAATTTTACTTAACACGTGCCCTGACCAGAATTGGAAAGGGAGTCATGGAAGTAGTACCTAGATGGGGACTTTATGCAATTGCCCCACCTTCAACTTAGATTTTACGCTCCACTTTTGAAGGATAATCGGCCAGTCGACTATAAACAAAGGGTCACCCTCAAGCACCTTATCCACATCGATTGGATTGGAGAAATAGAACAAAAAGTACCCATTGCCTCGTGGTTTGACATCGACCATACCTGATAGTCCCCAGAGCTAGCGGAGATAGGCTGAAAATCCACACCCAACTGAATTGGCTCCAATAACAAAGCCTATGTGTGGCCGTGTCCATGACCGTGCCCGACCCGAAGGGAGGGGTGGAGAGGAGACCACAGCCATGCCGATGACGGCGAAGGCGCAAGGATAAAAGAAAAAGAAAAGGGAGTCGCCACCTAGTCTATTAAGGGAAAGACGAGGAAAACCACAAAAGGATGAATGCATGGGATGCAAATGGGAAGGCTGGATGTTTGCTAACCAGAGGATGGGTAAGGATTCCTA
>JAMKQA010029805.1:0-16316 GCA_024699735.1 Posidonia australis
CCGAAGGGGGGCTTCGGTATACCGAAATCTCCTGATTCGGTATACCGAAGAATTTCGGTATACCGAATCCTTGTCAGATTTATCAGTCCCTGCCAAAACGGTCGACCGAATTTCATCGGTCGTCCACTACCACGACGCAGGGTACCACCTGGGATCATTTCGGTATGCCGAAACCAATTCGGCATACCGTTTTCTGCTGTTGCAGAAAACTTCCCAGGCCACCGTCACCCTTTTCTCCCCAAAGTGGGAGTAAGGATCGGACCCCCCAAACATGCCACAAAAATTACGAGTAAAACATGGGGTGTAGACCTTCGAGTCTACTCCAAAACCCCTCAATCAAAACAAGAATCCATTAAGCATGTTGTTCTATGGAAAATCACAAAGGCACGAGACTCATTCAACACAACTGTAGCATGCTTCACATTAACTAGCAAAATCTCATAAAATTAGCCACGAATCGGCATCACATGACCACAAACACATGATTCAACACATTCCCAACATTTCCATACTTTTCATGATTTTTGTAGCATTAATCTAACCATGATTCTGTCTTTTAACCTAAACATGCCTTAACTAATGGAGGAAGATAGAAAGGGAAACGGTAGGGAAACGCGTACCTGGCTTCGACGAGCCTCGCATGCCCTTCAACACCGGCGGTGCACGGCACCAGCCTTCCCTTCCACACACTCGTGCGAGCTCCTCCAAAGCCACCACACTCCCTCTCGCCCTCTCTCTGGTCTCTCTGCTTCTCCCCCATGCCGCACACCTCCTCTTAACACCCCCAACGCCTGCCATCCCGGAATCCTGCCAGCATCCACCAGCTACGCATAGCTCTGGACGGAGGGGACGGAACGAGCAGCCCTCCCCCCGCTAGGTTTCACGAGATCGCCAGATCCGTCATGGGCGTGGAGAAGATGGGAAAAAGGCACGGCACAACTGGCTCCTAACCGGGTCCAAGCCCAAGCCCAAATTGGTCCACCATAAACACGAGTCCCAATGCAGAACCAACCCTCTAGCCAAAGAAAACACACTACAGGGGAGAAACCAAGGGCACAAAACACAGAGGGAGCCCATAGCCAACAAACACAAACTAGATTTACCATTAATAAACCATACACAAATAATTACAAGAAATTCCATGGTTTATATTAAATGGAAAAACCAGGCACAGATGTTACAAATTCGGATTTTTAGGTTTATTATTTTAGGGTTTTTGCGATTAGGGTTTAGGGATTTTTGGATTTAAATAGGTTTACATGGGTTTAAACGGATTTGGTTAAGTTTTGGATATGATTAAATTTAAATTTAGATTTAATTAGTTTTTACTTGATTTAAATTTTGATTTAATTGGTTTTATTTGGGATTTAATTTACATTTTAATTTAATTGGTTTTTTGCTTGATTCTTGTTTGGATTAGGGTTTTTATTTAATTAGATTTAATTTTTAATGGATTTTATTGAGTTTTACTTGATTGGGGTTTTAATTGGGGTTTTTGCTGAATTAATTTGAGTTTTAAATGGTTTACATGTATTTTACTTGATTTTGATTTTAATTAGGGTTTTCACTTAATTAATTTGAGTTTCTTAATGGTTTAAAAGGATTTTATTTGATTTTGATTTTAATTAGGGTTTTTACTTAATTAATTTGGATTTTCAATATTTAAGTGGATTTTATGTGGTTTTGGTTTGGATTAAAAGTTGTTACTTAATTAATTTAGATTTTTTTATGATTTAAGTGAGTTTTTTTTGGTTTTGATTTTTTAATTATTTGTTTTTGCTGTGATTGGCTTGGATTGAGTCAAAATGGGCTTGTGTGGGCCTGAATGGGCTTTTGTGGGCTTGAGTGGGTTAGTGACTTTTGGTTGAGCGAGGGTTTAGGTAGAGTTATGGTTTAGGTTTGGTGGTCGCAACTAGAGCATCTTTCTAAAGGAGCCTACTGCCAAGTGACTGCAAAATTGGGATGTCTACAATGTTATTTGTTGTTCCTTTTATATTTCACTTACTACACTTAAAACTAACCTCGGTCTATTTTTCATTTATTTTGAAGGAAGGATATTACAATGCACAAGGAAGCTGCTAGGCGATACCCAGCCGTCGACCCAGTAAATTGAGAACCCACACAACTACAACTCCACCTATCTCCCAAAGGTTACTTGTCAACAAACGAAAGTGAATCAGCAAGTGGCGATCACAAAGACTGTCGAAGTGAGTGGACACGACGACGATCTACAACAACCCCCTTAGAAATCTACATCCATAGTTCCATGCCACCTGCATGATTGATCAAACTTGTTAGCTTTGGTGATGTGTGGTGAGGATGACTGAACGACCACACTATTTTCCCATGCATCCAGTCTGCATTCATTAGCATCCATGCATTCCTCTTCATCCCCATGTACGTTTGGAAGCCATGGATTGCATCGTCGAAGCCTCTGATTGGAATCCACAGTTGTGCTTGTCGGAGAAGCTCCATTTTCGGTGAGGTAGATGGTGGAGCTATTCACATGATCTCACTGACTTCCAGACATCCAGGTATGTTCCCCGCATGCCCTCTAGCTTCCCACGCATCGAGCATCCATCATTCATCAATGCACTTGCATTTGGAGCAATGACAAGCTCGCTGCCCTATTCCATCTCTGGCAGTCGCATGCCGAATGTGCAAGAGAAAAACAAGGATGGCATGCGCGGGTTGCCTAGTTCGAAACAAGTAGCTGGCCGAGCCCCCTTGCATCTTGTCTTCTTATTTCCTCTCTGATCATACATTGATTTCTGAGTTTTCCCCCTGTATCTGCATTTCCTCACTTGGCATTTCATATTTCATCATATACTATATTCTCATATCATTTATCTTTGCATCACTTATCCACCATGACATTCATGCATCTCATTTGGAGAGATGACGATTACTATGTAGGAACCTTTTGATTGACGATCCAAGATTCACATAGGGTAATTGTGCTCATTTACGTTAAATTTCCGCCCCATGCATTTTATTTACATGAGCATAGCATCGAGCATTCATACATACACTTAGACTTAGCAAGCATACATGAACATTTGCACTAGTGGCACACAAGCGAGCAAAATGCCTAGAAAGACCAATTTCTCGGGTGTATGGGGATGCCAACACCTTCTCCATGCGTAATAGGAGTCCTTACCCTTTCTCTGGCCAGTAATGACTAATGTATTGCATTTATGAGGCATGGAGCATGCATACATCATTTAGTATCTAGTTGCATTCATTTGCATCTTTTCCCACATTTCATGTGCATCCGATTTTCCTTATCTTTCCGGTTTAAAAAGATTCAGTGGCGACTCCACTTTGTGTTATTGTTTCTTTTTTTGTGTTTTCGAATCAAGTATCCTTCCTCAGATTCATCATCTTCGTCGTGAACTTTTTGGTTTTCGTGTGTTCGCTCACATGAAAGTCAATACCAGCATGGTCTTAGAATTGACGACTCCACTGGGGATTTGAGACTCCAGTTTTCGTTTTCTCGTATTTCGCTTGCTTGGCTTTTGTTCTTGTTTGCCTTGTCTCGTGCTTTGTTTGTCGTTATTTGTTTGCATATACCATTACATGCTTTCTGTTTCTTGCCTTTTACTTGCTAAGTGTTTCTCTTTTACACACGTGCATGCCATGTTACCTATCTTTTGATGTGATGGATGTTTTCTGTTTTCACCATGATCATGCCTTTTGCCTGATGTATGCTTGTTTCTGGCTATGCTTTAGTGTTTTCTTCACTATTGCACTTGCCATCTTAGGGAATGTAAAGATATGTTTGCTTCCCCCTTAATGGTTTACCATAAAATTCACAACAATAAAAACGGAATTTAGGTGGAACTAGAGACTTCAATGCACTCTCTCCCCTATCCGACTTAATAAAACTCACACATAAATGACAATAAAGCATATTGCATGTATGATCATTTTAGAAAGCATGCATCTTCTCCTCTTCTGAGTCCTCCCACAGTTTGCGAAGGACAGTCCCAGTCTATCGCTCTATTGCTATTGGCGTAGGACGGGATGTCGATCTGCGCCCTTGTCCAGGGTTGTGTCGTTGTTAGTAGAGGGTACAACCCATGCTTTGGCAGGGTCGAGGCTCCTAACGTACCACCATTCCACAGCCTTGGCATGTGATGGGACCTTACTTTTTAGCCTGTGAATAAACCTAGAACCCATGAATGAGTCCCAAGTGGGTGATCCACTTGGGACATGCATTGTGAGAGAGTGCATTCTAGGACATTCATATGCATTGTGTGCCATCCATGCCACCTTAATAATTAGCATTTGTGTTTGTGTCCTTGTCCAATTTCTGATACCTATTGTCCTTGCCTATCTCATAGGTAGCTTGTGCAAGGTCCGTTTTCAAGAGCTCAAGTGCCTCTATCGTGGGTTTGCCTCTCATGGTCTCTCTCCTCTGTCCCTGAGCTAGTGTCGCCTATGACCATAGCTCTTCTCTTACCGTCATCGAGGCCCTCACTGTGACAGCTCATAGTCTATTATGGCCCAGCAAATCAGTAAGTCTCCTCCTGTTGTTCTGAAGGGGGTCCCATCTTCGACTCCTCCATCCCTGTCTATCGTTTCTACTACTCTTCCCTCTTCCCTTGCGCATCACTCTTGTGCAATCGAGGGTTCTGATCCTCCTGCTTTGGGACCATGGAAAACTTCTATTGGTCTGAAGCTTGACGTCGAGGTCCCTTAAGTGACCGACTCCCAGACTTTGGAGATCTCGCTTGCCATGCCTTTTTAGGGCCTTCCCGCTTCAGGAATCCAGTCAACCATGACTGCCTCTCCTGGAGGGTCACTCCCTATTGCCTCTATTGTTTTCAACCCTCTACTCACATTTGTGCATTGCCCTTCTTACCTGCTAGTTGACAGAACCTTTGCCATGCAAGCGCAACAACAACTAGCTCTTGTGTAAAAGTTCCAGGACATGGCTTTTACTCACCTTCCTCCATCTGTTCCCTTTTTGCCAACCCACGAGTTTCGGATGCACCCTTGTCCAGCTCCACTAGCACACATCACCACATTAGTGCCCTCTCCATCATCTCAACCTTTCATAGCTTCGATAATGGTAGCGCCTTCCCTGCCTCCTGCATTTCCACAACACTTTGCACTGCATCCATCTCCATCACCAGGTGGCCAACCTCTTGGCTTGGCAGGAGCACAACATTCCTCAAGCTCGTTGCCTGGTTTTGTGCCAGCATAGTAGCTGTTGCTCCCACACTCTGCACCACACATAGCACAACATGCTTCCTGTCCATCTTTGCATCATACTTAGGTCATTACATGCATCATAGTACCACCACACACTGCATCCTTACACGAGTATGCTAGCATCCATGTCTCGACACCAAGAGGCATGTGGGTGGATTCGTTGGAGCACACATGTGCGACATATACAGCATACATGGAACCGTCTTAGCTTCAATATCATCAACAACAGCAACTTCAGGCACCCTCCTCACCAAGATAGGTGATCTAGAAAGAACACTTTGTAAAGTGCAAGGTGGAGACCACTAGTCCTACTAGTTTCAGGACCTCTATTACTTTCCAGTGGTGACACTCCATCCAAATTTCTACATCTTGGAATTCGAGAAGTTTATGGTATATGCAGCCCCATATCGCATTTGAAGGTGTTTTGCAAAGACCTCAGGCAGCTTTATGGCGATGAGAGGCTCTTGATCTGCCTGTTCCAAAAGAGTCTGACCGGGCCTACCCTCAAGTGGTTCACTTCATTGGACATGACCACCATCCAGACTTGGAATGACCTTAGCCAGGCGTTCTTGGAATAGTATGCCTTCAACTTGGACCTACCACTTAAGCACGACGATCTGGTCACAATCCGGTAGAGACCCCACGATCTGTTTGGGGAGAATGTTGGCTGCTAGCATGAACTAGCCTCCTAGGACAAGAATAGGCCCTCAGACGAGGAGTCTACCGAGATCATAATCAAGGGAGCGTAACCAGCGACGGGGACTCTACTTAGCATCCAGCACTTCACATCCTTTGCATCCTTGATTCGGGTCGACGCTCGCATGGAAGTCTCATTGCAAAGAAGGAATTTCCCCACATTCTCTACATTCACTAGGCAGGCCACCATCGTCTACAGCAACAACAACGCCACTGACATCGGCTACTCCAAGAAGTTTACTGTCACATACGTCGAATCGTCTCCAGAGCCTGCTAATGTAGAGAGTTAGTTTGACTCGGATCAGTTAGAACTTGCATCTACTCCTCCATGCATTGCATACTCACACTCCACCATCAAGCCAGTGCATCATGTCGCACTATCTCAGCAAGGAGAACATCTTGGGAAAAAGCAACTTCACCACGCCAAAGAGGATTACACACCTCTCGCGGAGCTGTTGCTTCTAAGGCTCATGAATCCTCATCCGCTACCGAATTCAATCCATCAGTGGTATGATATGAGTGCGTATTGTAGCTTCCACCATCATGTCAAGCATTCGATGGATGGTTGCATCACTTTACGGGATGCTGTCCAGAGCCCGATTGGCTTGAAGGTCATCAACATTGCCTCACAAGAGGTAGTTCCCACTCATACACCTACACACACACACCTACACTTACATTGGTTCACTCGGACCAGCCTAACGCATCCTCTCCTAAGCCCCTAGACTCTGAGAATATTGTGGGCTTGAGGGTCTTTGTCCTTTCTCTTGTCCCTCCTTCTTCCAATGTTTCCTCGATGGATCCTGTTGATCTCATCGATCTGTCCTCTCCCTTTGTTTCTGATCCTTTTGTGGGGAGCATAGCCCGAGTTTGGCTCGCTAGTGCGTGCCAATGCGACATTGAGAGTACCAACACTTTGGACCATAATGGAAGACATCAGCCTGAACTTCAGTGACCTTAGTCATCGTCGTGTTCCAGTGGCACTGCCAGATTAGCCAGTTACCCCATTAGCATGAATAAAGCAGCATCAATAAAGCAGTTAGCAATAGAGACTGGAATCATATCCTTTTCCCTTGTTTCTCTATTATTTTCTTTTCTACATCATCATCATCATGCATCAGAAAAACACAAAAATCAAAAAAGCAGGAAAATACAATAAAATAAAAAAATTAGAAAGCAACAAAACATATCTTGCATATCCACATGTGCTTGATGACGAAAATCGAAAAGCTTGCCTACATTGGATTGGACTGATCTTCCTTAGTTGGTACTACCCAAACGACCAAGTAGTGAGGGAGCCACCATCCATCGAAGTTGGATGAAGTGTCTAAACACTGCAAAGGCCCTACACCTTCAAGAGGGAGATAAAATGCAAGGGTGACTGAGAAAGTGAGCAAGAAAACGAAAGATACATCTGCATGGGCACAAAAGAAATAGAAGACAAAAGACGAAGGTAGAAGTCAGCCCAAGAGCAAGAGACCTGTAGCATAACTCTACCTCTACCATACCTTGGAGAGGAGTCGAAGTACGTGCCTGGAAGCCACACCTTCAAAGGACTGGCCCCCCTTCCTACAACAAAAGCCTCTAGCCCAAACTAGGCGCCTATTACTTCTAAGCCAGGGATAGAGCAAAGCCATGCATTTATGAGGGATAAAAGAAAAATCAGTGATCTCAAAAAAGCAGGTGTAGGACCCTAAAGAGTTTGGCATGGAGTCCGATCCATCACACCACCCCACAGCGAGCTTAAACGCCACCACTCACCCTACGAGAGCCACCTACAGCTTGTGAATCTCTGTAGGGCCAATTGAGTTGAAGGCATCCTCCTCCAATAGGCGTACAACTTTCCAACCTAGCTGAGAGCAAACAAAACAATCAAAAGACATAAAAACAACAAAAACAAGACAGAAGTCATGCTAATCAATAAAGCATACTCTTCTTGTTCAAAAAATAAAAAAACACTCTAGATCAACCAACTTGCTTGCTTGCAATAAAATCCACCCCAATGATGCTAACAATCATTCATCTTGCTTGCTTGAGCCTTTTGCTTGCATATTGCATCTCCTTGTAGGTCTTCATTGAGCGTCTGTGACTAGGGCCATTTCAGCTTCCTTTCGATCTGAACATACCAACAACAAGGGCATTTGCCAATACAGAAATAGTCCACAGTAGTAGAATCAACAACACAGCAACAATCACATCCCAATCTAGCAACCTAGCATCGTTCCTTACCCTAATCGGCATCAATCTCACCCTTCTAGCGATCTAGAGTGCTCTCTAGTCGTAGCCTGACCCTCTGCTTTCTCTTCTTTCCTTTCCGTCACTTTCTGCTGTTGTCCTGTCCCATCCTATCTGCCCACTATGTGGGTGGTCTATGACAATTTGCATGTCTGCACCTTGCCTTTGTTCGATGAAGCATCACATGCCCACTCTGAGACCATTGCACACCCTCAGGTGGCGTTCATCATCTCTTGTGGTCACTCGAGTCAATACCAGGAGCATCTGTTTTTGCCCTAGTATCTCCCAAGCTACCCCTTGTTTCCTTCCTACATTATCCTTCCCCTTCGATGCCAAGGGCATCTTGGTTGCCTTTTGGTATCAATTCACCTTCTTGGGATAGCAACCCTAACTACTATAGGATCGTCTTCAGACCTCTGCCACATTTTTGAGAGTGGTATTCTCATTCCTGTTCTCTTGATCGACAAGCTCGCTAGCCTGTCATCTGTCCTCAATACTAAGGTAATCTAGGCTACTTTTGGTAACGTCTCACCCTTCTTTGGTCTAGCAACCGTAACTACCATGGGATCGTTTTTGGACCTCTGCCACATTTTCAAGTGTGGTATTCCCATTCTCATTCTCTAGATTAGTAGGCTCACTAGCCTACCATCCATCCTCGATACCAGGGGCATCTAGGCTGCCCTTTGGTATTGTCTCGCCATTCCTAGGGTTGGCACCCCCAACTGCCATGGGATCGTCTTCAGACCGCTGCTGAGCCTTCGAGCATGGTATTCCCGTCTCCACCCTTTCTTGATTGACATGTACGCTAGTCTGTCTTTCGTGCCTCATCTTCCAGTAGGCAAGTTTTGTATTTGTCATGCCTCTTTTTGGGCTAATAACCTAACTATCTGGTCGACAAGCCTATCAGTCCATGCCATGCCCCTCACCTTTTCATGCTGATAGCCCTAACTATCTAGTGATGAGTCTGTCAACTTACCATGCCCCTAACATAGATATAGCATTTCGTTTCATCTCACATCATCACATGACCACACATAAGCATAACATACCATCACATTTCATCGCATCCACCATCTATCATTTCATGCCCCTACATGATCATGACATTTTATCTCATTCAACTGTATTCCATGGCATATCATTGCATGTCATCACATATGCATTGAATTTTATTGTATCGCATCGACACTACTTGGACATAGCCAGGTAGCATCACAACATCATGCCCCTTTTCTCATCCAACATCACATCCTGCACAATGTGTTTAGCATGCATCTCGTAGCATTGTGTGCCAGTGATTCGTCATCGGCGCTGCCTACTCGATCTGGTATGCTTCACATTGCATGCATCTCCATGCATACCAATTCACCCACCAACATTACAACACTCTCGCACCATGTGCCTGGTATGCCTCCTGCAGAATCGAGTGCCAGTGTATCCTCTATAGCACTACTTGCTCGATGATGGTATATTTGCACTACATGCCCAACACTACCTACATCGCATTGCACAGTCTAGCGAATGTCTAAGATAGTCATCACATCTACACCATGCATACCATACATCATCATTTCATTGGCATCGTATGCATGGCATACCTCTTGTAGCACAGAGTGCCAATGTATCCTTTACAGTACTCTCGCTCATTGTCAGTTTTCTACATTGCATACCCAACACCTCATGCATACCATGCATTCTCATTTCATTGGCATCGCATGCTTAGCATACCTCCCGCAGCATAGAATGCTAGTATATCCTTTGTAGCACTACTTGCTCAGTGTTGCTATCCCGTATTGCATGCCCCACACTACAAGCATCATCCTTTATACCATTCCACTTGCACCATTGCTTTGATGGCATTGCATACTGAACATACCTCCCATAGCACAAAGTTCCAATTTATCCTCCGTAGCACCCTCGCTCGGCACAGTATCCTCGGCATTGTGCTAATGACATCACGATCATCTCTCACATTACACTCGCATCATTACACTCACATCATAACACATTCGCATTAGCATCGTGAAGAGTTGCACATATCCCTAGTGGAGCTTAGCAAGTGCATTTGCATTCCAGCAATGTTTTGCATCCATATGCGTTATTTGCATCAGCTTTGCGTGAGACCACACGTGTCCCCAACAGAGTTTTACATGCATCATCTGTATCAGCACCCATGTCTTTTGCATTGTGTTCGCACTTGCTTTTGCATCTCATCCATGGATTTGCCAATGTTTCCATACTTGCATTTTCAGCATCATTATAACACATGCACTATAGCGCCTACATTTGCATTCCAGCCATGGGTCATGGCATTCAATGCATCCGCCGAATCAATGACTCAACGCCAATAGCAAACACTACCCTCCCGTAGGCTACCAAACGATGTGTCTTTTGTCAACCCTGACCATCGGTTTCGGTTCCCTATGTCCCTCAATCTCGCTCAAGGAGGGGCATCTGTAGACACCCCATTTTGGAAGCCACTCGTAGTAGATTTCTCCTGTAGAGCACACTTTGACGGTAATGAGGCATTTCTCCACTTCAAAACCCATTTTCACACCAAAACCCACGTTACACCTTAAAACCCTAAATCCAACCTTAGCACCATATTTCCAACCCACACACCATTAATCCACAAGCGAAATGAATGAAGCTACGGCAAAAGACAAATGCACGAGCTCTAAGACGGACTATTGTCAAAAGTGACCAATAGCTCGGAAAAGGCAAGAGAAAACAACCACGAGAGGCCTCCCACAACAGAGACACTTGAGCTCCTAGTTGAGGACCTTGCAACAAGCTATTTAAGAAATCAAGCAAGAGAAACATGTATCAAAGGCTGAACAATGATGCACAGACAAATGCGAGTTATTAAAGTGGTATGCAATGACCCACAATGCGGATGAATGTCCTAGACTGCACTCTCTCACCATGCATGTCCCATATGAGGTTGACCACAAGGGACACACTCATGGGTTTTAGGTTTTGACTCTAGTCAAAAAAGTAAGGTTCCTGTTCTAAATCCTGGTCAAAGTGCAGGCAGTGAAAGGGTGGTGTGTTGGTGGCCTCGTCTCCTGCAGTAGCATGGAGCTGTATCCTCTATTAACACCGACACGACACCGGACAAGGGGGGACAAATTAGCAACACGTCCTACGTCAAAGCTATAGAACGGGCTACCAGAATTATCCTTCACAAACTGTAGGTGGACTCAGAGGAGAAGATGCATGCTTTCTAAAATGATCATTCATGCAATATGCTTTTGTGTCGTTTACTTGCATTTTATTAACCAAGGGAATTGTGAGCATTTGTCTCTAGTTATGTCTTATTATTTGTTTGTCTGAGTTTGTGTTTTTTTTACCAAGGAGGGAGGCAAAACGTGTCTCTACTCTCCTAATCATGGTAAATACAAAAAGGGGAAGAAAACACACAATCATGGCATCCAAACACTCAACCAACAAGCAAAAGGCATGAGCATGGCATGTGCTAGTGTGGTGCTCACAAGTAAGTGAAGAAAAGCAAACATCATAACAAAAGGCATGAATCAAGTCATGTGCATGTGTGGTGGCATAGCAATGGTGTAAAAAGGCATGTACAGTCAAATATGTGCAAACAAAAAAAATAAGGAAGCAAACACAAAGTGTACAAACCAAAGACAAGCAAGAAAACCAAAACGAAAGCCAAAATCTGGTTATCCCTAGAGGAGTCACTAGTTCCTATGACCATGCCGGTGGAACCTTGCACGACTCTCCAAGGTGGATGGAAACACACGAGAAGTCTCGATATAGTCACGGGGAAGATGGTGAATCCGGAGAAGGAAACTAGACTCGGAAACACCAAGGAAAGATAAGAAAAGGATAAGGAAAAGGAGTTCCCACCTAGTCTTTTAATGGAAGGACGAGGAAAACCAAATACAAAGGAAAAGAACCTAAAGAAACCAATGCGAAGAAAATACATGTATGCTCCGTGCCTAATGGATGTAGTGCACAAATCAATGCGAGCCAAAGAAAGGGTAAGGATTCTTGTTACGCATGGGGAAGGGGTTAGGCACCTCCATCCGCCCGAAGAATTTGGTCTTTCTAGGTTTTCTGCTTGCTAATAGTCTGTTGTGTGTATGCTTGTCTACTCTAAATGCACATGCCTAAGATGAATGCGAAAACATGCCAAATCAAAGAGAAGAAAAGAAATAATAACGAAAATAATCAGAGGGACAATGTAGGCATTGAAAATGCCATTTTACTATACGCCTTTGGGCGATGAGGAAAATCGTGAAAATTAGGACTACTTGGAGAGCGTCACACAAATCAACGGAAACTTGAAGAAATCCATGAAAATCAAATGGGAGAAAATAATCCTCATTTGGGTCAATGTTGGCATTGTTAAGTATATTAATGTAAGCCATTGAGCGATGGAAATCCAAATCAAATCAAAATTGTGAAAATCAAAAGAAATCAAGGAAATAATGTGAAAACCAAGTTTGAAATAAGTTGGAAATGTGTGCATGATGCAAGAAAGAAGGAATAAGGATACATGCATGAAAAAGGACAACAAAATGTACAAAATGTAAGCAAAGGTGAAATATGTAAATTTCCAAGGGCCTCTGTGCAAAAATCACATGTCCTGAGTGAAGACTGAAGTTTCTAGGGTTATATCAGCAAAAATGCTAACGAAAACTTATTTTATGTAATTTTGAAGATGTTAGGGGGTTAAATGAGCAAAACTGTGCATTTTTTGTCAAAATCCGGATTCCAAGGGTTTAATCTACAATTTTGCCATCAAAACATGTGTTTAATGCAATTTTGAAGAAATTCAAGGTTAAAAGTGCAAAATAGTGGACTCATGATTGAAAATATGAACTTCCAGGGATTGACTTGCAAATTTGCCCTAAAACATGCATTCAGTGTGAAATCAGTGAAGTTTAGGGTTTTAAATGCAATTCTAAGAACATTTGGGTAAAAAAATTGAATCTGCAGGGTTATGTTTGCAATTGTGCCAGAAAATTATTCAATCAGAACAATTTAAATGAAATCCAAGGTTTTCTATGCAAATATGGACTTAAAATGAATGAAAAGTAAATCAGAGGGTTTTATGTCAAATATTAAAGCCTGGAAAATATTAACAAAAATGTACAAAGGTCACACTACAATTTTACAAAACAAAACATATTAAAAAAAGATTAAAAAACTAGTGCAGGAACCTAAAAGCAAAATAAAAGAATCTAGTTGTAAGAAAAGAAAAGAAAAAGTAGATTTTTTTAAAAGACAGCCCGATGGTCACCGACGACCACACCTCACCAGCGATGGTGACGGGGACACGATCACAGGCCCCTCCTATGCTTGATCTGTCATCTGACCGATCGATGAGCAAGAAGGAAGAAAAGGGGGAAGATCTGATAGTTCCGATCAAGCAGCCAACGGTTGAACGTCTCCTCCCACCTCCCTCGCCGGTGTCGCGACTCCGGTGATGGCGATAGGGAAGAAAGGGTCACTGGAGGTGGCGGAGCGGCGACTCTGAGCTGCTAGTGGCTTGGGGGCGCAGAAGGGAAGAGATTCTACCACTCAGAGGCAAGAAAAGGCACTGCCCCTCCCCTCTTGATCTTGCTTGCCGTCAACCTAATCCTCTCCAGTGAACTCAACTATGGAGGTTGTTTGGGGCTTGAATCGTGGTGATGAAGCTTATGGAGTGCAAGGGAGAGTAGGGGAAGGTTCCCTGATGCTCGGAGTGGTGCGGCTAGGCGAGAGGTGCCCGATCGAGACTTACTATGCACCTTTTTCTCCAGCGATTGTGAGGGAGCATCCGGCGAGCTTCTCTTGGAGGCTTTCAGAGGAGATGTTGCAGCGTCCAAAGGGGTGGAGAAGCAAGAAGGGATCAGGCCCAATCGAATGGAGCACGCCAGGGCACGAATTACTCACTAGATTCGTGCGCCCACCTGTCCTACTGGAGAATCACGTCTGGTGACCCAAAGAACCACTGATTCTAGCCAAGGCAGCTACCTAGCCCTACTGGAATCGATTGGGGAAGGTAGAGGAGGACCTGGGGAACTGAATTGGAAAGAAATTGAACTCTGATTAGGGCTTACCTGAGCTAGCAGTGATGGAGGTCGCCGGAGCTCGCCGGAGTTGGCTTGAACCTTGATTTCTTCTCCTCTCTAAGCTTCCTCTCTGATCTGGGACTCCTCTGGTTGCTCTAGTTAGAATAAATCTCCTTGGTTGCTCTCCTCTCAAATTTTCCAAGTTTTTTCTCTCCTTTTTTCTCTTGCAATGGGGGAGAATTTATAGGCTTGCAATGGCTAGGTAGTTTGTTATGAGTTGTTATGGTTAATTAGAGGTTGTTATGATAGAGTGGGAAGTGGTTAGGGTTGTTATGGTGGAGTGGGAAGTAGTTAGGATTGTTATAGTGGAGTGGGAAATAGTTAGGATTGTTATAGTGGAGTGGGAAATGGTTAGGGTTGTTATGGTGGAGTGGGAAGTGGTTAGGGTTGTTATGGTGGAGTGGGAAGTGGTTAGGGTTTTGGATTAGTGTTTAGGGTTAGGTTTAGGGTTCTAGGCTAGGGTTTGCTAAGCCTAAGGTTTTAGACTAGGGTTGTGGATTTAGCGTTAGGTCTAGGGTTTTAGACTAGGTCTAGGTTTAGGGTCCAATTGCAAGCAAATGAGGTGTCTACAGATGCCCTTCCCTGAGCAAGGTTGGAGGACAAATGGAATAGAGACTGATGCTTAGGGCTGACAAAGACACCCCGCCCCCCTTTACAAGGAAAAGAGAACAGGATGAGGAGACCACTGCTTCCCTAGCACTCACTGAGAATCAAATGGCACAAAGTTATCGGACTTGTGAACCAGATAGTTTGGGTTATCAGCCCACTCCGGACAATGGAACGATTTCCAACTGGGTAGTTCGGGCTACCAGCCCAAGAGAAAGGGGGCATGATAGGATACCAGACCTACTGACCAACAGGATAGATGCCTTGACAGGTGTCCTTCAGGTAGTCTAGGGTACTGGTCCACAAAAGGAGGTTGGTGTAATCCATCTGGAACACGACCAAAGGGGGCACCATCGATCCCAAACTCTCTGAGCAAGAATCGAATGGGGCATGGTAAGTTTTGGATCTACCGACCAAGAGATGGCAAGTTTCGGACTTATCAACTGGAGTGGATATAGCAAGTTTTGGACTTACCGACCAAAGGGAATATGGAAAGTTTAGCACTTACCAAACGGAAGGAATATGGTAAGCTTAGGACTTACCGACCAAGAAGGGAATATGGCAAGTTTAGGACTTACCAACTGAAGGGAATAATGCAAGTTTAGGAATTACCGATGAAGAAGGGAATATGGCAAGTTTAGGACTTACCGACTAAGAAGGGAATATGGCAAGTTTCGGACTTACTGACCAGAGGGAATATGGCAAGTTTCAGACTTACCGACCAAGAAGGGAATATGGCAAGTTTAGGACTTACCAACCAAGAAAGGAATATGGTATGTTTAGGACTTACCGACCAAGAAGGGAATATGGCAAGTTTAGGACTTACCGACCAAGAAGGGAATATGACAAGTTTAGGACTTACCGACTAAGAAGAGAATATGGCAAGTTTAGGACTTACCGACCAAGAAGGAGATATGGCAAGTTTAGGACTTACTGACCAAGAAGGGGATATGACAAGTTTAGGACTTACCGACCAAGAAGGAGATATGGCAAGTTTAGGACTTACCGACCAAGAAGGGGATATAGCAAGTTTAGGACTTACCGACCAAGAAGGGAATATGGCAAGTTTAGGACTTACCGACAAAGAAAGGGATATGGCAAGTTTAGGACTTACCAACCAAGAAGGGGATATGGCAAGTTTAAGACTTACCGACTGTAGACACCCCGATTTTGAGGTAACCCAGGAATGAGTGTCCCTATGTTGCTTTGGATGCGATCAGCCCTTAAACCGAGCCCCAAACCCATTAGCCAGAGCCCAAATCAGGCATTTGTGAGCAGGGCTGGTGCACCAACTTGGCGCACCAAGTTGGCGCACTAAGCTGGCTCACCAAGTTGGCGCACATCACTGGCGCACTAAACAGGCGCCCAGCTCTGGCTGTTGACCTTCCACCTTCCGGGCTGTTACTCTTGCAAACGAATGTGCCAACGAATATTCGAGGCTTTTCGCTTGCAAGACTCCTTTGTAACCTTCCTAGA
>JAMKQA010029806.1:0-11244 GCA_024699735.1 Posidonia australis
ACATTTTATAAACTCTGGAGGGCTTTTATTAAAGTTTTAAACTTAGAAAACATTACTTTAAATGTTTAGGGTAAAACATGTAATATTTTCAGTTAAAACTTTATTCGAAACATTTTAGAAAAATGATGGAAGGACCTAGATGTAATAAATGACCAAAAAGTAATTCTAGAAGGACCTATTTGCAAGAAAAACATAAACTCCGGATTTTATTCAAATAAAATGTTTTAAATTGTTTTTTAAAAAGAAAAAGAAATGACGGTCGTCGGCGACGGAGCTCGCCACCGACAACCACCGAAGGGTGTCAAACAAGGCCTTCCTGTGGACCTATCTTAGATCAAATTGACGGGAAACAAGAGGGAGAAGCAAGGAACACATCCAACGAAGTGGATGGACAATCCAGTGGCTGGAATGACCTCCCCACCTACCTCGCCGTCGAGGAGCTTCGGCAACGGCGTCGGGGAAGAAGGAGGCCTGTCGGGGGTTGAGGAGTGGCGGTCCAAGGGTCCTGGTGGTTGTAGGATGCTCTAGGGCTTCCTCTGGAGCGGTGCGGAGGCTGGTGGAGCAAGGAGGTGGTCTACCCGTCGCCGCCGTGGTCTTCCATGGAAGGTGGTGTTGCTACGACGCTCCAGCGGCTGTGGAGCGGATCTGGGGGCTCAGGAGTCTTCGGGGCATGACGTGGAGTGCTCATAGTGGCCTGGAGAGGCATGGGGGTGCTAGAGAGGCGCAGCAGTCCACCTCTGAAGTGGTCATCTTCTCCGACGACGGCATCTCTGGGCATTTCTATGGCGGTTGAGTGCGGGGCTGGCTGGAGGTGGTGGAACGGAGACTCGAAGAGAGGAGGAGCACGCGGGTGACTAGAGAAGGAAGAGAGAGGGTTCGGGGATCCAGGAGACCTCCTGGATTACCGCCCCTCCCCCCCCCACCTCTGTCGCCGGAGTTTGGCGATGACAGGGCACCAGGGAGCAATTCTAACCTGAGAATCCATCTGGATCTTTGGGAATCGCTCCAGAAAGGGAGAGGAAGACCTAGGGGCTACGAATTACAAACTAAAAGAGTCTGGAGGGGCGTACCTGGCTAGAGATGTTCCGCTAGAGCTATGAATTCCCCTTGAGCTCTGGATTCTCCCTTGAGCTCTCTGCACTCTTAGAATTCTCTCCCTCTGAGTTCTCCTCTTCTCTCTCGCGCCATGGAAAAAAGTCCTGGAATCGCTGGCCCCTCCTCCCCTCTTATATGCACCGAAACCCAACAACCCAAAACGAAAATGCTCCCCACTCCTCTAACAGACTCCTTAACAAACCAGCCCCACTCCCTAACTGAACTGACACCCCTCCCAACAGACTAACAAGCCTCTAACTGCGGTCCCCCAGTCGCTCCTTTGGCTGCCAACATGATGAACGGCGATCCAAGCTCCGGCGATGGCTGAGCTACCCTTGCTTGATGGATCAGTGGTGAGATGGAGCTCAGTAAGGAGGAGTGGTGAGGCTGAATTCGTGAAGTTTGGTGAAGAGAAAATGGGTTCAGTGGGTAAGGAGGAAAAAAAAAGTGAAATGGTAGGAAAACTTTGGTAAATGAAGGAGAAAGAAAATGAATATGGTATTGGGTTTAATTTTGGAAGAAGAGGAAGAAATAGGTTTGATTTTGGTGAAAATACAAATAAGAGCAAATGTGTGTTGAGCCATTGTGGGCCTTTGTGGGCTTCATGGGCTTTTGGGTTCAATTTGGGGTTAATGGGCCCATATGGGCTTTATGGGCCCCCATGGGCCCAAATGGGGCTAAATGGGCTTCCATGAAGTCAAATAGGCCTTCAAATAGTTAATTGGGCTTAAATGCGCCTTGTGGGCCCTAATGAGCTCAACTAAGGTTTAATGGGCCTAAGTGTGCCTTCATGGGCCCAATTGGGTCTCCATGAATTAAGAGGCCTTGGTTAGGTCAGAGCTCAGCCACCACATCTCCATCCTGCAAAATCAGAAAATTGGGGTGTCTACAGATGCCCCTCCCTGAGCGAGATCGGAGGTTGAGTAGAACAGAGACTGATGCTCAGGGTTGACAAAGACACCCCACGTGAAACCATAAACAAGAGTCAACCATGGGCAATTAGCCACCAGCCAGAGTTCAAACCAGGGGTCCACGCCAGAGATCCTGTCGCCACAGTCGAGACCAAACGGATAAGTATAGCAAAGCTCTAACAAGGTGACAACCAATCAGCTCCAAAGAGGTATGACCTGCACCACAATTGCCAGGAGAAGCGCCAGACAGGACTCACGATGCCTGACGACCGGGAAGTGACAGGTCACGGAAGTCATCAGGGTAGTTCGGGCTACCAACCCAGAAGGAAGAGAGGCAAAAGAGAATAGGATGCCCTGACTCTGTCCGTCTGGAGAGGACATCAAAGGCGAGAGAGAATGCTTTGATCCCATTCGTCCGGATAGGAACTCGAAGGCGAGAGAAAATGCTTCGATCCAATCCGTCCGGATAGGGACTTGAAGGCAAGAGAAAATGCTTCGATCCCATCCGTCTGGATAGGAACTCGAAGGCGAGAGAAGGTGCCTTAATCCCATCCATCCGGATAGGATCTCACAGGAAGGAGAGAATGCCTTAATCCCATCCGTCCGGATATGACCCGATCCCATCCGTTCAGATAGGATCCCACAAGCGGGAGAGAATGCCTTAATCCCATATGTTCAGATAGGACCCAATCCCATCCGTCCGGATTGGATCTCATAGGCAAGAGAAGGCCATAATCTCATCCGTCCTGATAGGACCCGATCCCATCCATCCGGATAGGATCTCATAGGCGAGAGAAGGTCGTAATCCCATATGTCCGGATAGGACCCGATCCCATCCATCTAGATAGTATCACACTGGTGGGAGAGAATGCCTTAATCCCATCCATCCGGATAGGACCCAATACTATCCGTCAAGATAGGATCTCACAGGCGGGAGAGAATGCCTTAATCCCATCTATTCAAATAGGACCCGATCCCATCTGTTCGGATAGGATCTCACATGTGGGAGAGAATGCCTTAATCCCATCCGTCCGGATAGGATCTCACAGATGGAAGAGAATGCCATAATCCCATCTGTCCGGATAGGACCCGATCCCATCCGTCCGGATAGGATTTCACAGGCAAGAGAGAATGCCTTAATCCCATCTGTCAGGATAGGACCCGATCCCATCCGTCCAGATAGGACCTGATCCCATCCGTCCGGATAGGATCTTACAGGTGGGAGAGAATGCCTTAGTCCCATACTTTCGGATAGAACCCGATCCCATCCATTTGGATAGAATCTCACAGGCAGGAGAATGCCTTAATCCCATCCGTCCGGATAGGACCAGATCCCATCTGTCCGGATTGGATCTCACAGGTGAGAGAGAATGCCTTAATCCCATCCGTCCGGATAGGATCTCACAGGCGAAAGAGAATGCCTTAATCCCATCTGTCCGGATAGGACCCGGTCCCATCTGTCCAGATAGGATCTCACAGGCAGGAGAGACTGCCTTAATCCCATTCGTCCGGATAGGACCCAATCCCATCTGTCCTGATAAGATCTCACATGCGGGAGAGAATGCCTTAATCCCATCCGTCTGGATAGGACCCGATCCCATCCGTCTAGATAGGATCTCACAAGCGGGAGAGAATGCCATAATCCCATCTGTCCAGATAGAACACGATCCCATCCGTCCGGATAGGATTTCACAGGCAGGAGAGAATGCCTTAATCCCATCCGTCCAGATAGGAACCGATCCCATCCGTACGGATAGGACCCGATCACATAGGAAGGAGAGAATGCCTTAATCCCATCCGTCCAGATAGGACCCGATCACATCCGTCCGGATAGGATCTCACAGGCGAGAGAAGGCCATAATCCCATCTCTCTGGATAGGAGCCGATCCCATCCGTCCGAATAGGATCTCACAGGCGGGAGAGAATGCCTTAATCCCATATGTCTAGATAGGACCCGATCCCATCCGTCCGGATAGGATCTCACAGGCGGGAGAGAATGCCTTAATCCCATCTGTCTGGATAGGACTCGATCCCATCCGTCCGGATAGGATCTCACAGGCGGGAGAGTATGCCTTAATCCCATTCGTACGGATAGGAGCAAATCCCATCCGTCCGGATAGGATCACACATGTGGGAGAGAATGCCTTAATCCCATCCGTCCGGATAGGACCCGATCCCATCCGTCCGGATAGGATTTCACAAGCAGGATAGAATGCCTTAATGCCATCCGTCCGGATAGGACCCGATCCCATCCATCCGGATTGGATTTCACAAGCGGGAGAATGCCTTAATCCCATCCATCCGGATAGGATCTCACAAGCGGGAGAGAATGCCTTAATCCCATCCGTCTAGATAGGTCCCGATCCCATCCATCCAGATAGGATCTCATAGGTGGGAGAGAACGCCTTAATCCCATACTTCAGGATAGGACCTGATCCCATCCTTCCGAATAGAATCTCATAGGCGGGAGAATGCCTTAATCCTATCTGTCTAGATAGGACCCGATCCCATCCGTCCGGATTGGATCTCACAGGCGAGAGAGAATGCCTTGATCCCATCCGTTCGGATAGGATCCGATAGGCGGGAGAGAATGCCATAATCCCATCCGTCCGGATCGGACCCGATCCCATCCGTCTAGATAGGATCTAATAGGCGGGAGAGAATGCCTTAATCTCATCTGTCCGGATAGGACCTGATCCCATCCGTCCGGATAGGATCTCATAGGCGGGAGAGAATACCTTAATGCCATCCGTCCTCATAGGACCAGATCCCATCCGTCCGGATAGGATCTCACAGGCGGAAGAGAATGCCTTAATCCCATCCATCCGGATAGGATCTCACAGATGGGAGAGAATGCCATAATCCCATCCGTCTGGATAGGATTTCACAGGTGGGAGAATGCCTTAATCCCTTCTGTCCAGATAGGATCTCATAGGCAGAAGAGAATGCCTTAATCCCATCCGTCCAGATAGGACCCGATCGCATCCGTCCGGATAGGATCTTACAGGTGGGAGAGAATGCCTTAATCCCATACTTCCGGATAGGACTCGATCCCATCCGTCTGGATAGAATCTCACAGGTGGGAGAATGCCTTAATCCAATCCATCCAAATAGGACCCGATCCCATCCGTCTGGATTGGATCTCACAGGTGAGAGAGAATGCCTTAATCCCATCTGTCCAGATAGGACCCAATCCCATCTGTCCGGATAGGACCCGATCCCATCCGTCCGGATAAGATCTTACAGGTGGGAGAGAATGCCTTAATCCCATCCGTCCGGATAGGACCCGATCCCATCCATTCGAATAGGATCTCACAGGCGGGAGAGATTGCTTAATCCCATTCGTCCGGATAGGACCTGTTCCCATCCGTCCGAATAGGATCTCACTAGCGGGAAAGAATGCCTTAATCCCATCCATCCGGATAGGACCCGATCCATCCGTCCAGATAGGATCTCATAGGTGGGAGAGAGTGCCTTAATCCCATCCTTCCGGATTGGACCCGATCTCATCCGTCCGGATAGGATTTCACAGGCAGGTGAATGCCATAATCCCATCCATCCGGATATGACCCGATCCCATCCGTCTGGATAGGATCTCACAGGCTGGAGAGAATGCCTTAATCCCATCCGTCTGGATAGAACCCGATCCCATCCGTCCTGATAGGATCTCATAGTTGGGAGAGAATGCCTTAATCCCATACTTCCGGATAGGACCCGATCATATCCGTCCAGATAGAATCTCATAAGCGGGAGAATGCCTTAATCCTATTCGACTGGATAGGACCTGATCCCATCCGTCCGGATTGGATCTCACAGCTAGAGAGAATGCCTTAATCCCATCCATCAGCTACTTTAATGTTCACCACCATCCGGCCGTGGCTAAAAATCAACTCTCCTAGGAAGCGGACAACAAAGCCTTTCAGCCACAACTCGTCGCCTATGGAGGCACGCATTCCGGCCACTTTGTCAAAGTAAGCCAACTTAAGCATTGGATAGAGTCCGTCTGAACAAATGAGTTGGCGACCACATTCACTAGTCAGTAGGCCTGTGAGCTTACTCAACATTGAAGAGTAACCGTCTCGCCGCATCAACACTATGAGTCCTAGGAATTTCTATAGGCAACAAATTCTGTGCACCTCCTCTAGGGTAGGGGTTAGTTCGATTCTCCAAAAATGGAAACTGTGGTGATCCAGCTTCCAAAATCGGGCGACTGCACACAGAAAGTATCGGGAGACCTCTACCTTTGCAATGCCTAGAAGCTTCGTAGAGATTCCCCAAATCCGCAGCTTGTCACGGTCACTTTCAGTTAATTGCTTGATCCAAGCCTGGAGAACATCTAAGCACTGAGTGGGCACAACCATTGTAGGATACCCCATGATCTGCAAGATACCTCAGCTTTCCTGGCTCAAGCCTCCTTGGAAGGGGTAGACGATCTCCTGTAATCACATGTTCAAGATGTTATTCCTCAAATAGAGATTTCCACTCCTGCTTAATTCAACTACAATCAGCAGAATAAAGGGCACGGGAGGAAGCGACGCGACGCTCCAAGGCTCCAGGAGGGTTAAGGGAACGGGAGGAAGAAATTCCATCACCTGGGAGCAAGGAACGCACCGTACCCCCTCCTCTCAATCAAACTCTGTGTCGACTCCAGCGACGGCGACTGTAGGGTGCGATCAGGGCTCTAAGTGGGGTTCTAAAGCTTCCAGAGTCCAGGGGGAGAGGAGAGGAAGGTGCTCCGATGCCCTGTGCAGAGCCTCGATGCTAGAGATGCACGGTAGACTCCTACCAGGGGTCTTCTTCTTCGGCGACGACGGGGCTACGTCCGGCTGCCCACTTCTAGCAGCTTCCAGAGTGGAGGAGCAAGAAGAGGCCTAGACCAATCAACCTACACTCAACAGGGCACGAATCATTCACTAGATTCGTGCCCCCACCTCTCCTATCAGAAGAATGGGTCTAGCGACCCATAAAAATCCTAATTGCGGCCGAGGAAGCTTCCAAACTCAATTGTAAATACCTTAGGGAAGTTTAAGAGGACATAGAGAACAAAAATGGAAGAAAATTGAGTTCTGATTGGGGCATACTGGAGTTGGCAGTGGAGGTGGCTATCGGAGCTCGTCGGAGACTTGGCCGGAGCTGGCCTGAGGTCTTAATTTTCTCCTCTCCGAGCTTCCTCTGGTTGCTCTAGTTGGTGATTTCACTCCTCTCAAACTTCCTCTCCTTTTTCCAAGTTTTTTCTCTCTTTTTCAAGCTTTTTTTTTTCTCATGCAAATGGGGGGTATGTATAGGCTTGCATTGGCTGGGTCGTTTTGGTTGTTAGCGTAGTTTGTTATGGGTTGTTGTAGGTAGTTAGAAGTTGTTATAGGTTGTTGTGATGAAGGTGGGAAGTGGTTAGGTTTGTTTAGGTAGTTAGATGTTGTTATAGGTTGTTAGGGTGGAGTGGGAAGTGGTTAGGTTTGTTTAGGTGGTTTAAGGTTGTTATAGGTTGTTATGGTGGAAGTGGTTAAGGTTTGTTTAGGTGATTAGAGGTTTTTATGTATTGTTAGGGTTTTGTGTTATGGCTTAGGGTTAGGTTTAGGGTTTAGGTTAGGGTTTTGGATTAGGCTTAGGATTTTGGATTAGGTTTTCGTATGTCTAGGGCTTTGGATTAGGGTTTAGGCTAAGTTTAGGGTTTGCTAAGTCTAGGGCTTTGGATTAAGGTTTAGGCTAAGTTTAGGGTTTTGAATTAGGGCTTTCTAAGTCTAGGGTTTAGGATAGTTTAGGGTTTGGTTTATGGTTCACTTGCAAGCATATGGGGTGTCTACACTCCTAGTAGCAACCAAGGTATCATGCCTAACTATGCTAGAGTTGCATACTTCTCGAGTCCACTGCCACGGTACCACTCGGTACGGATGGTACCTTAGTCTTGGCTTTTGGGACGAACAAAGTATCACCCTCCTAGCTTGACTGACGTGTCAACCTATAGATCTCAACCATGGCCTCGTGAACGACAATCTATGAGTATCATACCTCAAGGATCTGACGAACACTTGCCTACAACTTTACTCTCTAGCACAAGCAAAAAACACTAGAAAATACTTTCTAAAACCTTTGCAAAACTATGTATTTCCTTTCCAAAACACTTTTGAAAAACTATTTCAAAATCCTTTAAAATCACATATCAATACACCATAAAAACACAACCTAGAGAACTCCTCTGTCAGGCCTAGAAATCACACTTAGGGAGCACTTGATTTCTAGAGTGTCATGCTCAATCAACGACGACAATTCAAGGAAAACACCCAAAACACACCAAATTGGGAAACAAAAGCACATTTTGGGCATAAGGTTTACCCAAAAAAACCCACATAGAAGCCAAAGCAATGGTTTTGAAGCTCCATTCAATTTACAAGACCGAACATTAACACCAGACACACCCAGAACTCTAAGTCCTAGTGCTAAGGTGTAAGACACCTGTTGGCCTATGTCTCACATGTGCCACAGCCAACTCAGAGTCAAATACCCAACTAGTGCCACCGAACATCTAATTTAGTGCATTACATCAAACACAAGCCAACATCTAATCGTAGGGTTGAATAAGAACCCTATTGTCCATCTAAACCATTTAAGAGAAAGGCTTAGTATTTCTAGGTCATATAGTCTATTATTCTAAAGTAATGCCTAATGGGATCTTGCTAGTTTATTTTAGGCAATCCCTAAATTATCTCTAATGATTTTTCTAATTATTATTATGCTATATTTAAGGGAAATGGTGAATCATCTTCTTATTCAAGGAGACCTTGGGTTTAATATTTGGAATTATTTTGGGACTTTTCTTCATATACGGGTAACTAATGATATTGTTGAGACTATTCAGGAATGGCTATATTATGGGTCTATCTCTTCTTACAGGCTTGCTATCATTGGCTTTCTTCCTGGGATAATCTATTGCCACATTTGGGTGGAGCACTGTGATAGGAGATTCTCTAAGAAATACAAGAAATGGCAGTAGGTTGTGCTAGAAATTATTTTTGATGGTAATGTAGTGTTTTCAAACAAGTAATTTACCTCTTGGGGTGGTAGGACAGATCTCCTATCTTCTACAGGTTTCAAAGTGCCTTTGAGTCTTTACTCCATGTGCCTGGCTGTGAAATGGTGTCCTCCAATAACCAGACTTAAGGTTAATTTGGATGGGGCTTCTTCGTCGATGGGTGCAGGTCGTGGTGGTCTTATGCATGATCATCAAGGGTCCATTAGGATGGCTTTTTCCTTTTTCTATGGTGATATTACCAATAATGATGCAGAGATTTGGGAAATCTGGGATATGCATGTCTTATGTGATGAGCATGGTCTTCATGTGGAGGAAGTGCAATCCGACTCTTTACAAGTGGTGCAGATGTTGAATGGGAAGATTGCCATTAACTCGCGATGCTCATGTTAGTGTGGAATCATCCTTAAGAGGTTTCAAGTCACCTTTACACACATCTATAGAGAAGGGAATATGGCTGCTGATTTCTTAGCTAACGAAGGTGTCAAGACTACGGTCAACAAGGTTTTCCACTCCTATTCTCATCTTCCTATAGAACTTAGAGGAGTTTGTTATCTAGGTAGATGGGGTCTTCCTAGTTTGCATATTAGAGGGAGTATGGGTTTGCCTTTTTCTCCTCTACTTTTTCCCAAGGACAAGGGTTTTGGAGAGGAGTTTTTTCAAGCTAATCATGGGACTAGATGATTGACAAGCCAATATCCTCTTCTTGAGGTGTATCATTATTTTTGTACTCTTTTAACTTCAATCAATATAAATATATTTTTGCCCAAAAACAATTTACTTACAAGGTTAATATAGTACTAAACATACTAAAAACCACTAAAAACAAGTCATTAAGGGCTTAAATGCAATTTAATACAAAACCTAAAGACTGAAATGCAACTCCTACATAAAAGCCAAGGACTGAAAAGTAATTAACCCAAAAGCTAGGGACGAAAAATAATTTAATCCAAAACTAGGGACCAAAAATAATTAAATATAAGCTCAGGGACTAAAATGTAAATAAATCCAAAGCTCGGGACCCAGAAGTAACTAACACAAAACTCAGGGATTAAAATGTAAAAGTCACAAAACATTGCTCATCTTCTTCCTCAAATGACCCAAAAATCCCTCAGACTAGGAATTGATACCATTCTATACATGGACAACAAAAAATTACAAACCATATACCCAAACGAAGATCTCGAGATGATCTACATTTTGGGATAAGAATTACAAAGGTCCATTGAGTGGATTGTATGAAATCACAAGCCAAAGCTCACGAATATTGTGCATATGCATAATAAAACCAACAAGCACCAAAACACACAGATTTCACCATACATCATTAAAAATTACAAACAATACACTAAATTGAAGATCCGAGATAATCTTCCATTTGAGATAAGAATCATCAAGAACTACTGGTTGTGGCCCAAAAAAACACATTTCAAAGTCTAGGGACACTATTCGCCCCAATGGACACCAATGATGCCATTATTGGCTATAAAACATTCCATAAATTCTCTAAAAATCTTCCAAGCATTCACACACATCAAAACCATACTATTATGCCCTTTCAATCAAATTTGACATTAAATGGGAAGATCTACGGGATGTGTACCTTTATTGGCAATGAACGATGGTGACAGCCAACCTCCCCACGATCTCATCCTCCACTATCAGCCAACTGTAATGGAAGTAGTATGAACCACAGGTGAGAGGCAAACAGTCACGCCCCAACAAGGCAGGAGCCTTTGCAAACCCTTGTGTAGCTTTGCCAACGATAGGCTCCTTGATGAAGGTCAGCCTAGTTAGCAACGCCCAGTGCTTGGGCAAAACCCCCAGCTCACCAAATGGAAGGTGAAACGTATGCGTCTCGTAATGCCATCGCTCCACCAAAGCCTTGAAAAGCTGATAATGCCCATGATTGATGTGAATCCACAGTAAACCACCAAAGGGGCTATGATGAAATAAGAAGTCCTACAAAAAGCATGGCAAATGCACCACATGACTCGACCGGTGTCGCCCACCTGCAAGGCAAGGAAGACAATCAAGTCAGTCAGCAAGCTAGAAGGCAGTGATTTGGCAAGTTTCTAAATTGCATACTGTAGACACCCCGATTTTGAGGTAACCTGGAGATGAGTATCCTTATGTTGCTTTGGATGTGATCAGCCCTTAAACCAAGCCCCAAAACCTATTAGCAAGCCAGAGCCCCAATCAGAGATTCTGTGA
>JAMKQA010029807.1:0-10594 GCA_024699735.1 Posidonia australis
AGGGAGAAGAAAAAGAAAAGGAAAGAAAAGAAAAAGAAATGGCACGCAAATCGAGACAGCTGTGCATCCTCCAACCGGACTCCAAATTTGTCCCAGATTGCAACCAGATGCACAGAAAACCACCCACAACCACACACAACAAAGAAACAACAGGTCATCCATTAATAAACCATTAAGCACCAAATCACAAATAATACATGGTTTATTAAATACAAAGGATAATCGGGCCCAGATGTTACAGATTGCCTCTTCTTCCACTCCACCACCACCTTCAAAAGCTATTGTCACCACCAGAAATCCACCTCTTTCACTGTCACCTCCACTATGATCACCACAATCGCCTCTTCTTCCACTGCATCGCCACCTCCACCACGATCACCAATAATCGTCGCTTCCACCATCAGAAGTTGTTGTCGCCTCGTTGCTTTTACCACGATCGCCAGCTATTGTCGCCTCTACCGTTAGAAAGCTGTTGTCGCCTCTATCGTACCACCACTAGCCATGGTTGCTTCGACCACCACCGCTAGTAATTTATTTCATACAATTTTTTTGACATATATATGATACATATTTTGCAAGTTTCTTGTGTGTTGTACATAATCTATAGTTCTATCATTCTTAATCTATCTTACTTTTTTCCCTAAATAGTGATGACCAGAGAAAGAATACTTCAATTCTTTGGTTGACGTGAGTTAAGGAGTAGTTCATTTTCTAAGTCAAATTTGTAGTCCTACTTTTTTTCCCAATTTGACTATGATTATTATCGTGAGATCAGGGAGCAGTGCATTTTATACAATTGAGACATGAGCTTCATGGTTGAATGATTTTTGTGTTGAGGTTGTGAAAGATGAAGCTTTCTGCATATATAACTCCATTGGAGGTAGTTTGTTTATCTTCATTGTAAGAGAATTGATTTTACCTGATTGGTTAGAAATAGATTTCTGTGAATGCGTACACGTTTATGACTTTCCCAATTGTGCTTCCATGCTTAGTTGTATAATGATAAATATTTTGCAAGTTTATATTTTTTTTATTCTTAAATATTATTTAATATAATTTTAAATAAAATAATGTTATATATAAGTTCCATTTCATATGATTTCAAATACAATTGAATAATGAATATTTTTTAATATGATTTTAAATAAACATACTTTTTCCAAGAATAATTATATTGCAAAAAAGTATTCATTTAAAAAAATATATGATTTCAAATTATAAATATTATTTCAAATATAATAATAATTATTTATGAATACTATTTTGTAACATTTTATAAAATATTATTTATTTATGAAATCTTATTTTGTATGATTTCAAATAAAATAATATTGAAATATACATACTGTAGTAATATACATACAAATTAAAAAATAATACTATTTAATATGATATATTATTATTCTATACATACTATATTAATATACATATATTTCACTACTTATTCTAGTTTTCAGTCGAACTAGAATAACTTCTAATACATTCTTATCCACCTGAAATTTTTTTTTTTTACTCCCAAACAGAATAATAATTCTAACAAAATATTAATATTACTTTTTACATATTCTTATTTTTGGTATTTTACATCCAAAGAGAAACTACAAGAACAGAGACTGTGAAGGATATGTAGCTCGACATGGGCTTTTTAAAGCATCCGATAAAGAGTAATGGCTTGACATGAGTTCAAAACCGTGGAACCCATTGCTGTTGGTTGCTGTTTCTGCCAAAGCTCATTGACCAAAATCACTTAACGTATATCGCTTGTAAGGCTGCTGAAAACCATGGCTGCTGCCTGTCTGGGGTCTGCTACACCTTTGATCATAAACTTCTGTTTCTCCACTACCTTGAGTAGGAAGGTTTGGTTAATTATACTGAACGTAGATTAATTCAATTTTAGATATTTTTAGATTTCACCCAGATAGATATTAATTAATAAAAAAAGTCTTTGACATATCTCAGGCGCTTGCATGGAGAGGTCACACTTATAATGTAGTGCTCTTCCTGCAGTTTCTGCTTTCTAGCATTCTGTAGGTTGCACATACAGCAACAGAACAGCACACGGATTGAAGAACTTTCACAGACACCCCAAATTCAAACGCCATTCCTGGCCAACAACCAATACTAGAATACTCTTGTCTGTAGTCACTGGTGAAGTCTCTTTGTAGTTGTACGAGAAATTAGAAGTTCAACTTCTACAGACATCATATATATTACATTACTTGAGAGTAGTTTATCATAATTAAGTGTTTGAGTGTAATATATATCAATTACCGTTTACTGGAAAAAAAATACTAGAACACTCTTCTGCCAAACTCAAAGCTCCTCGAGTACTACGTCTGAAACCACGACAGAATTTTGGAAAACTTCGGTGGCACACAAGAAAGAAATTTGGTGCAACTGTCTTCAGCATGTGGATGTAACGGTGAATCTTTTGTACTACCACGACCGTAAAAAAGGAGATGATACATCACTAAGGATTGAGATGGATTATATATGATTTTGTGCATATGAACAACCTCCTTAATAATTAATTTCCAACTTAGAGATAGCTGACTTCCACTTTACAATTTGCATGCACTTTATACAACCAGATAAAGTGCAACTGATTCTTCGATAAACCAGAAGAATGTCAAAGATATACCAAAGTTTTGTCCAAATACTTCAAACAAGGGGGAAAAACACTAAAGACCAGTAGTATAGTTGACACCAGTTTCTGGCAACCACGCATCACCAGATATGAACTTCCGCACCGTGAACTTGGAAGCCTCATACTCACAGAGAGCACTGTGGACTCCCCGCCACCGGACACGCCCCGATGTCGACGCCCCGGGCCCGGTATTATGGTACTCACCGTAGTACAACGTGGACAACGCAAACCCCCCGGACCACGGCTCCCACCCCGCCCGGTGAACGGAGTCATCTAAGAACGACTCCATCACCACCACCCTAGAGAACTTGTGCCACGGCCGTCCGAGGTACGTCGGCACCCTACCCTTCACGGTTGCAAGGTCGGACGTGGCGGTGATCCGACAACTTTGGATGGAGATGCCGGTGTTCTGATTCGGGTCGTGTCGGCCTTGGGCTGTGATGGAGTTCTTCTGGCCGGGGCGGGGTCTTCGTGGGGAGATGTTGCAGTTTTGGAAGACGGCCGCGGAGTTGCCGAAGATGAAGTCGACCGTGCCGGTGATGTCGTTGTCTCGGTAGAATTGGCGGTTGGAGTGGGTGTAGAGGGTGTCCTGGTAGCCTTCGATGGAGCAGCGAAAGATCACGGCACGGTCGGCCCCGACGCGGAGTGCAACAGCTTGTTCCTTGGATGGACCGGCGCTGTTAACGATGGTTAGGTCCTTGGCGATGAAGCCGGCACCCATTCCAGCTAATACAAATCCACAAATTAAGTTAATTAATTTCACACGTTTCATTTCCTAATAAGCTATCCTGAAAAGAAAATCAAGAACACTATCTATGGTTGTTATCTATATAATTGGTTTATAAATTATCAAATGTGGAAAGTAGATATGTAATTGCCTATAGTATTATAGGCATATAAAGTACATTTAATTTGAATAATTGGATTTTAATCTATGGTTAGGATTAGATGCACTTCCCTCATCCTCTTCCTCCGCACCCTTCCATATCATTTCTATCTCTAACCACACCTCTCCCATTCTCTTCTACTCCTAATAACCTGCTTCTACCTTGGTCGCCTCCCCTCCCCTCTTTTGTTCGATCTCTGACCGCATTTTTTCCTTCCTTTTCCTTTGTATCCTCCAGCTCATCCTTTGATCATACTTTTTCCACCTCTCATCACTCCTTCGATCGTGTTGTTACTGTTGCCTCTTCATCCTCCTCCTGCTATCGCCTCTACTTCCTCTCCTTTCTCTTCCTCTTGTCGTCTCCTCTCGTCCTTTTGCACCGCCACGACCTCCTTCTCCTCTTCTCTTTTATTGTCTCGTTCTCCTCTTCTTTGTCATCACCTCTCCATCCCTCTAACATGTTCTTCCTCTCCTATGTACTGCATTGCACCACTATTTCTGTGTTGGACTGTCATCTCTATCTACTCCTCTTCTTTCATGTATCACGCTGCACTATTGTCTCCGTTTTCTCCTCTTCTTTCTTCACTTTTCCAATTCTTAACAATTAGATACATCCAATGGTTGAACTTAAGTACCTGTGGAATTCTTCTCTTTAGGTGCTACATGAAAAATGCTCTCTTATCAAATTATGGTCGTACGTGCATGGGGATTAAGTTGATATTGACATGATCATGAGAGAGTTATAATTACCAACAGTCGCTGATTGGTATGTAGTCCATCCGTCCTTGTTGTTTCGGTTCCCAATAATCTTAGATTTGCCCTTGCCATCCCCCATCAGCAACACGTTGTTTTGCTTTGTGGGTATACGTACATACTCATGATAGGTCCCTCTCTTCACATGAATCACAGTCCGATCATCACCTCCGCGGCCACCTTTAGCAAGCCAAACAAACGCTATTGCCTCGTTGATTGACCTGTGCGTTCCACTGCCATCCATGGCAACCACAGCATCAGGCTCAATCTCCTCAGCAGAAGCATGCAAAAGCTTCCGGTCCCTGTCCGATACCCAACGAGGAAAACCATGGGAGGACGACATCTCCCTCATCAACCTTTCATTACTATCCTTCATGTTCTTGTGCAGAGCAAGGGAGTTGCTGATGAATCTGGTCAGACTCTTGGCCCGAGCCTCGATCATCGTCTTATTCGCCGGTGGCCTCGTCTTCAGACTCTCCGAGCACGTCATCTGGTTGGTCAAGGCAGCACTGAGCCACGTCTCAACGTCGTCAGGGGTCGAGTCGTTATCAAGAACGTTGCGGAGGTGCTCCAACGTGTCGTCGAGAAGCTCGAGGCAGTCGTGCATGCCGGTCGGTGGGCCGACCTTGGTGTGCTCGTCGGCGAAGGTGAGGTTGTAGGCCAGGGAACGGGTGGACTGGGTCTGGATGATGGCTAACTCGACAGAGACGTCGAATATTTCCTCGGGGGATTTCATCGGTCGGGCCTTCGAGATGGAAGTGAAGGTGGAAGTGCATAGGGTTGGATACATGGTGGCCTTGCATGCGGTGGCGATGGCGGCTGAGGTGAAGGGTTTGGGAACGAAGGAGACTGAAGGTGTTATGAGGAATGCAATATTGGCGATGGAGAAAGCCAAGAACATGGACATGGTTGCTTGTAATGTCTGGAACATGGTGAGAAGTGAATAATTGAGTTTGATGAAGGGAAATTTTTATAAAGGATGGGAAAAGCAAAAGAGGTATTACCCAAAAGAGAAAGAATAATGCATTGTGCTGTGGAGGTTGTCGACTTTATGAAACTTTGGGGAGATGCTCGTAGGGCATGAGTTAGAATGATGGCGGGAGAACATAAATAATACACAAAAGCAAAATGGGTTGTTCACAAAGGCTTGTGTTCTCCAGCCTATCAGGTCGGTAGGATATTTGTTTCATATTAACTTCTTGCCAAGGAATTAATTAAGGTTCTGAAGTTCAAGTCTACCGACTGAATTTTCAAATACTAGCATAGAAAAGATTTGAACACATCACAATCGTTCTCTTCTACTCCCTCCTTGGTACACATGCTCATTGTACCTACTGAATATGTGCAATTAACAAGACACTTTATACCACTACAATTGCTATACTCATTCTGCGACTATGATACAATGCAATTTTCATAGAGTCCATCACAATTCACAACGCTATCACGCTAAATTAAGTGCTATCGGTCTACCAATGTTTTTTCCATGTACAAGTGATCAGTGGTTGATAATTGTAACTAGATTCAAGTTAGATATAGAATTCTCTGGTGTTTGTGTTTACATTGTACTACCACGTGTAAGTCTGTAAGTGCAGTTTTACCGTTTCTTTTTAGAGCATTCATCTTGGGATCTTGAGAAACAAATATCTTTTAAAAAAAAAATATATATTTATTTTATACTTCACCCAATTGTTGTCGAAGAAACATTATTGTCTGTCACTTCGTTCAATGACCTAAAAGCTCTTGCTTCTTTTGCCCATCCGGTAGGATGACCATTTCCTCCGTCCAGCAATGGTTCTGAGACCTGAGTCCAGAGTTCAATAAAAAAGAAGAAAAAGACTTTTTTTATTAGTTTAGAAAAAGAAAAAGATCATGCCTTTAGAAAAGGTATGGCAATTTCACATGGGAAAAGTACCGTACCATGAATCTCTTAAGAGAAGGCGCAAAAGTCGATACATTTAGGATGGTACCAATTCATTCTTTCTAGCTGCAATAATCAATTAGGTTTATTCTCTCTATCTTTCCTCTCTTATCTTTTTGCATAGATTAGGGTTTCTACACACTCTCTCTCTCTCTCTCTCTCTCTCTTATTGATAACCATAGTTGCATGTCATGTAGGTAAGTAGGTTGGTAGGATATTGGTTTCATGTTAACTTCTTGCTAAGTAATAATTAATTATAAGGGATTGAAGTTCAAGTCTACTGACATAATATTCAAACATTAGCATAGAAAACTTGTCATTGAAAACGACGTAGATTTGAATAGATCACGATTGTTGTGTATAATAGAAAGACGCTTAAAGTCTTGCTCTAGTTTCTTTAGGGTATGTTATTGCTTGTTTAATAGCGCAACACATGTATTCTTTACCTACTTATGCATTTATAATACAATACTTTACTACTTAAGTTGCGTAATGTACTCATCACCAATACATCTTCGGGTTCATCATGGCAGGACTTTTTGCTCATGAAGCAATATTTTTCATTAGAAGGAATGTAAATTTAGTAGTTGACTCCCAATATGTGCATTGAATTCCTTCTTGTGCTCTAGTCCCTCCTTGATGCACATGCTCATTGTACTTACAAGAAAATGTGCAATGAACAAGACACTCTCACTGCAAGAAAAAATAGGACTTTGCAAGGACATACTCACGACTTCATCTTTAAAGGTTTTTGCAAAGACATTGTGAAGAAATCCTATGCGTGGACATTGTGAGGAAACCCTATCTTTGTAATTATACCTATCTTCGTTAAATCGATATTGTGATGTGATTTTCTTGCAATGTGCTCGTGAACTAGGTTATGAAGACATTGTGAAGACACACGTCCTCGATATATTTTCAAAAAATGCTCACCAAGTACTCGCTAAAGTTGTAAAAATATAGTAATCATCCTAGAAATAACGAGAACATTGTAAGGAAAAGTCCTTGCTAAATTTACATTAGATAACGAAATCGGTAAAGACATAACGAGGACTTTTCCTCGCAATGTCTTTGTTAATTCTGGGATCGACAACTAGATTCGAAAGAACATCGTGAGGAAAAGTCCTCATTATTTCTAATTAATTGAAAAAAAAGTCAGAATTATCAATTATTGAAATTATCAGAATATATCTACTAAAATCACATTCAAATGCATTCACAAATATACTAAATCACACATACATTACACATTCACGTATTTTATAAAAAAAGTATCAATTAATATTACAACATATAGTTTTAATATCTATTTGTTTATAACATTGAATATAATACAACATAGAAATAGTTAATTTTACACTTTTAATCAAAATGATATAATACAAGTCATCTTCTTCTTTTATCGATTTGCTTTCTTTTACCTTTTGAGGAAAATCTTGGGATGAAATGATGGTCACGTGTATACTGTTCGTAATGTTCATCGTCATCACTCTACAAATCGACCTCATGCTTGTTCTCATATTTTCTGATCATAAAAACAAATTTACAATATATTATGATGGATTATCATTATATTATAAGGTTAAATTGAACATGTCAAATGCATATCGAAAATTTTAAAACTATATAAAATATTACCTTATAAGTCGATCCTCTAAAACATGTATTTCACTCCTTATTTTGTCTATTATTTCTTGCTTTATTTCTGAACGTATTGAAGTTGCCATCTTTAACAACTGGGAATAAAAAAATTTCGATCAAGTGAGAAAGAAGATTGGGTCGAACATTCAAAATGTGTAGTAGAAGCAGTAGAAGAACCAACAGTAGACTCTTTTGAGTAGTATCGATGAAGACCACTTAGGCCTTACTTTCTTGACGAACTATAGATGTTGTTTTCTTTCGAAACTGGCTTCCAAAGTTTTTTGTCAAATGCTTGGTGTTCACCAAGATTGTCGTCTCCATATTTTTCTTGGTACAATTCAGTGTACCTATCTTGTAAAAAAAAACACAGGAAGTTAGTTAAAAATAATAAAATAGAAGTGTATATTATTAAAGTAAATTTAATTTTATGATAATTGCTTACAAGTATATCCTTCTCAAGAGGTGTTGACCACGCCTATTCTGCTTCACTAGTGTGGGATGCCTATTCCGCCTATAGTTGAGTGGTCTGTAACAATTGAATTGTATGTTATTAATTTAAAGAACATCCTATTTACAATTTTATTTAAACTATGTTTTATTATTCTTACCAACTCAGTAAGAAGGTTGGTGTGGCTTCTTGATCTGCTTATAAAGTAAATTTCTTGCTTTCTATGGTTTATCTTCCTTGTTGTGGAACTTCTTTGGAACTCTGCATCCCACTACAAGAAAAATTAGATTTTGTGAGGACAAAGAGTCAGGACTTAACAATGATATGTCCTCGCAATAATATAACGAGGACATATAGCGGGGATTTTGCGAGGAAATTACCTCGCAATAATTAGCGACTTTTTTTGCGAGGAGTTCTTCTCGCAATATTGGCGCACTTAACTGGCGCACCAATCTGACACACCAATATGGCACACTAATCAGGCGCACCTCACTGGCGCATGACAGTGGCACACGGCCACGAATAGCGAGGAAATGTCCTCGTTAAGGTCCTCGCTAATTCAGGTATAAAATACTTCGACGCGGGTTGTTTTGTCTCTTTCTTTCTTACCCTAAACACTCGTTCGCCTCCTCCTCCGCCTCTCCTCTGTCACTCGACCTCCTCTGCCTCCTTGACGTTGCTCCTCCGCAGCACCTTCTCGATGGTGCGTCCTCCGACATCATTCGTCAGCGCTGCGTCCTCTCGTCGGCACAGATTCGTCGTCGTTGTCCTCCTCCCGCCTGTCGCCGTAGTCAGCCTCCCCCCACCGACGTGAAATAAGATATTATCATTACAACTTTTTTTTATTAGCTTAATTGAAATTGTTATTTTCAGCATTTCAGATGTTATCAGCATTTCAGATGGATTTCCTAGTGAAAACTACTCAAACATGACATGAATTAGTTAACAGCATATATAAACAATCTTAGCTGAACCATGAATAAAGAGCCTCTGATTATGTTAATGGGAAATTCTTCATGCATATTACCTGGAAGCCAGTAATTTTTTTAGCTTGAGATTTGTTTTTCTTATTATGGAGATCTAACTGAGCTTTCAGACGAAGTTTACTGCCTGAAAAGAAACGAAATATAAACAAATGAAAACACAAAATCCACAAAGAATGCTCTTTTAATCCAAGTTAAATGCTGGTCCTAGATGCATGTGTACACATACTGACGAGGTGTAACTATAGCATGCATAAAAAGAGATGTTGTTTTCATGCAGCATTGTCAAAAAATGGCCAATTCCGACACCATCAATCACAAAATGACAACTATTAACTACCTCTTAAATGACATCATTTTCTATGAACAGAAAGCCACAACAGAGTAAATATAGGATTCTCACCGACAGTTTAGGAGGCTTACCAAATAGTGAAAAAGGAAGTAGTTCAAAGCTAGTCTGGAATTTATCTAGAATGATACCACAATGTTGTTCATTTGTTCAATATTTCTAAACATAAAGTCCTTTATGAATATTGTCAGTGATATTCTTGTTCGAAGGTAATTCGGAGCAACATAACAACTATATACTGATGAAAAATCATTCACAGCTGATGCTTGCTTGAAGCAACATAAACAAGACAATTAAAAGGCAGAAAAAACATGAAATAAAGACTTGTGGTTCGGCAATAAATTAAAGATGTACAGGAAAACAATATAGTAAGCAATATTATATTAGAAAAATTACAAATTGGGCAAGCATGGTAAAGATGATACAAGTATCCAGTGTCATACCAGACATGCTATATAAGTGGCAGCTCCCTTTGTGTGAGCCCACTAGGGCACCCTTGACAAGTTGATGAAAAAGGCACATTACAAAAATTGTTCAAGCCTTCATACATTTAGTACAGAAAAAGAAAAGAAAAGGGAATACACCTTTACGATAATGAATACACCTTTTCTCAGATACAAGATATCCTTTAATTGATTGGTAAGATCTCCATTGCTTAGAGAAAATTCAATTGAATTATGTAAATACATGTTTCAATAGTACGATAATGTTTGGTTCTTTTGTGTGACTAGTTATAGCTCTATTGTTTGCAAAATTTGTTTTGTTGGTCATATGCAACTGAAAAATATGAAAATTGATTGAGTTGACTGATTAGTGGTAAGTTTAAGAGTAGAAAACTCAGTTAATAAATATATGGATCCGTCTTCATTTTTTCTCCAACATCCAATTATGATGCATGAATACAGCTGATTCTTGTTTTCAACATCCAATTTTTTCTCCTCTTTCTTTGAAATGTAGAAGTGAATA